>JASDQU010437464.1:81837-97542 GCA_032191745.1 Picea mariana | reverse complement strand
TGGTGGTAGACTACTTTACTAAGTGGGCCAAGGCCATGCTGACATTCAGTAATGACGGAGAAATGGAAGTCAAAGAAGGACACTCAAAAGTGGCAGGAGTTCAAAAAAATCCCTTGGCACAACATTGATGAATGTCCCTCCAAACAAATCATTGTTGGCCAACATGAAATCCTCAGAGTCAGATTTAGACTCAAACTCTTATTCATAATCGAATAAGGGAAAAAAAATGATTGACACAGAAACTAGTGTCACCATCACTACTACAAAGGTCCAACTAGAGGAACCAGAGGATCCCGAAGAAGGGGAGTGCCTATTCCACTCATAGATGTGGGTGAAGGGAACCCCACTCCATCTCATTGTTGACAGTGGTATCCAGAGAACCTAATCTCAGTAGAGGTCATACAGAGGTTGAACCTAACAATGAAACTGCACCCTCATCCATACACTATCCATTGGGTCAGCCAAGGATGAGACATATGCATCAGCCAACAATTCCTCCTACACTACGATATCAAACCCCTCAAAGACAAGGTATTATGTGATGTTTCCCCCCTCGAAGTTTGTGATGTTATTTTAGGACAACCATATATGTGGAAGCATCATGTTATTTATGAATCTAGGCCTCGTAGTGTCATTATTACTTTGGGAGGTCAAATCTATAGGGTAACAGAGGCAGTCACAACTATTGCAGTCTCTTTGATCTCCTTGAAGAAGTGCAGAAAAGTGGTCTCTCAAACTAGGATATTTTTCCTCTTTATCGAAAGGTGAACGGAAGGTGAACGGAAGGTCACTGCAATCGCTAAAACCTCTGCATGAGGTCTCTCTCTGTATATCAGAAGTAGGTGGAAAAGATAGTAGAAGACTGCAAAGACATCTTTGAATCACCTAATGGGGTGCATTTTCACTGTCAGGTAAATCACTTAATTGATTTGACACTTGGTGATCCTTTTCATAACGACTCTGTATATAGGCACTCTATTATGGATAGTGAAGAAATCAAATGCCAGATTAGAGAGCTAATTCTAAAGGGACACAATATACCAAACTCCTCACCTTGTGGGAGCCCAATAGTTTTGGTACAGAAGAAGGATAGGACATGGAGAATTTGTATTGATTATAGAGATCTGAACAAGATCACAGTAAAAAACCGGTACCCAATCCCTTGGATTGATGATCTTCTAGATCAACTCAAGGGCACCAAATTTTTCAGTGAGATTGATCTAAATTCAAGCTACCACTAAGTGTCAATTGAGAAAATTGATGTATTGAAGACAACCTTCAAATATAAGGAAGGTCTCTTCAAGTGGTTGGTCATGCCTTTTGGCCTGAATAATGGCCCGACCACGTTTATGCGAATGATGGATGATATATTGCAACCATTCAAAAAATCCTTTATGGTCGTATGTCTGGATGACATGCTCATCTTTAGAAAAACCTGGGAGGAAAATTTGAAGCACATTCGACAGGTCTTGGGCACCCTGCGGCATCAGAAGTTATATGAAAATTTGGAGAATTGTTCCTTTAGTATGCAGATAATTCAATATTTGGGCTACATCATGGATGAGTAGGGTGTTCATGTGGATCCAAACAATATCCAGGTAATCCACGATTGGATAGCCTTGAAGACACTCATTGAGCTCTGTAACTTCTTGGGCCTAGCCAACTTCTATTGCATGTTTGTGTTGGGGTTCTCTCATATCATTTGGGCCCTAAGCCATGTGACCAAGGGTGGATCCAAGGCCAAGTTTGTTTGGGCCATGTCACAACAAAAAACATTCGAGGATTTGAAATTCCACCTTTTCTCAATGCCAATCCTTATTCTTCAAGACCTACAACAATGATTTGAGATTGAGATAGATGCTTATGATTATGTTATCGGTGCAGTCCTCACTTAGCACAGGAATCCAGTTTCCTATCACAATGAAACATTATTTGACATTGTTTGCATATACCCCACCTATGAAAAATAGATGTACTCCATTGTGCAGGAATGTTGACAGTGGAAGCATTACATTCTTGGAAAGAAAATGATCATCCATGTTGATCACAGGCCTATGCAATTCATGCAAACACAAGGAAAGTTACAAAATTACCACCATCAGAAGTGGTCGATGTACATGCAGTAGTTCCACTTGAACATCAAGTATAATAAGGGAAACACCAACCGTGTTGCAGAATGGCTCATTCGACCCCTGGTTGTGGCGCTAACCACAATTCTTAACTCTCGTGGGAACGATACCTCCGGGTGGCCATAATTATACAAGAGTGACTCTGAATTTGTTGCTACCTATTAGACATTGAGTGTAGGAAAATTAGTTCCAGACTTCTATCTCCAGTATGGACTGCTATGCCATCTTAGCCATCTCTGTTTTCCTTCAAGTGAGTGTGCAAAGTTGATTTGGGAATCTCATTACAATCAGGCTGCATGACACTTTGGTATGGAAAAATAGCGGTAGTACTACAAAAGCATTTTTATTGGATGAAACTTCGACAAGATGTCTACAAGTGTGTTAGATCCTACACTTCCTATGCCATTTTCAAACTTACCATCGAGAAATAGGGACTATACACCCCACTTCCTACTCCTAATAGGCCTTTGGAGTCCATATCCATGGATTAAATGTCTGGTCTACCTTCAACCAAGCATGGTAATGACTGTATCTTTGTGGTAGTTGATCAATTATCTAAGATGGTAATTTTGGCACCCTACAAGAAGAGTATCATAGCCGAGGCCACCGCTAAGCTCTTCTTTGAATGTGTTTGGGTTCATTTTTTTCTCCCACAGACCATTATTTCAGATTGAGATAGTAGTTTCCTAAGTACTTTATGTTCCATCCTATGGTCGATGATGGACACCAAGCTGACCAAATCGATTTCCTTCCACCCATGGACCGATGGATAAACATAAGTAATCAACATGAAAAATTTTCATCTGATGAGGATGAAAAATTCCAAACATCCATGCACATGGGATGAGATCCTTCCTTATGTTTAACATAGCTACAATAGATCCCTCCACAAATCTATTGGCCACAACCCTTTTTAGGTGTGTTTGGGGTTCCAGCCATTGGCCCCCATTTATGTAGCTCTTCCCAGTGTCGTTGCAAAGGAAGAGTCCTCCCATGATCAGATTGAGGTTGATCAAGCAACCAAATTTTTTGAATGAATCCAGCACATCCAACAAAAATTCATGATATTTTGTAGAAATCCAATACCAAGTACAAGCAGTGCCACGATCAACATCGGATGCTGCACAAGTTTCAGGTGGGAGATAAGGTATGGTTACATTTGCAGAAAGAGAACCTCATAAGACCTCATTGGAAGCTCTGCCCACTCTGATACAAGCCTTACACCATCACCAAGGTTGTGGGTGAGAATGATTTTGAATTAGGTATTCCCCATCTCCTTGGCTTGTACCCTGTATTAATGTGGAACTGCTTCGACCATATTTTCCACCTCTCTTGGACACTTCGGATGTGGTCAAGCACTTAGACCCTACAAAAATCAATCTTGAATACATTGAATAGATGAAAATTGATCGGATCATGGACACCAAGACAAAGGGAACCCTCCATAAAAACATCCAACTCTATCAGGTCGTTAAAGTAGGGTAGCTTATTTACCAGGGCAAGTGGCTCACCAAGAGTCAAATTCAACAAAAGTTTCCCCATATGATGAAGGAGCTTGATGCAATGGGGACCATTGATTCCTATGGGGGAAGGACTAATCCAGGTGGATACTAGTGGTCACCCACCTGTTCCACTAATTCAAAATGTTTCCATATCTTGGCAGTTTTTCTAGAGTTTTTCGAGTCCCAAACTTTCGGGGTCGTTTTGAGGCCCTAATTGATGTTTTTGGGCGCGACAGTTCCCATCATGTTCATAAATGAAAATTCTATGCCATTCATAATGTGTAATTCTCGTCTATACCTTTCTTATGGTATATCAAATGCCCCAAACATAGATCATATGCAAAAGTTATGCCCCTGGGAAGTTGATGTATCAACTAACCACATCAGGGCCCACAAGACTTTTAGTGTTTCATCTTCTGGGGTTATGGTTTTAAATGTTTAGAGTTTTCTCATTGATTCTTTATGTTAAAAGGCCTCTTTGTAAGTAGCTTCTTGTGAATGAGCATAGTTGACACATCTCTCTCTTAAGGGATAATTTACCACCATTCTAGCTAGCTCATGTACTTTGCATTTTACGTTCTTTTGTATTCCAAGCAGTCATTAATATAATTTGAGTTTCACTCTATTACTATGTTTCTTTCAATATCCTTGCGTGTTTCTTGATTATATATCTACCTTCATGTTGTTCTCAATATAATTCAGATCATGTGATTGCAATGACAAGGTTGCAGAGTCATTTCCTATGCAAGATACTTATGTTTTTTCAAGTTATCAAGAGAATCATGCCTAAACAAGAGAGAAATATAGTGTACAGTCAATGAAGAAAGATCATGTGCATTTGGTCAGAGAGGAAAAAGAAACTCAAGAGCAGAGCATCCTAGTGATAACAGGATATGGAAACCCCAAATCTCTTATGCCCATGATAACCTTCGAATCCCTATATGTTGAGCCTATCTTAAGCCTCAAGTCTTTATAAATTGGGAACCCCAAATTTCCACCCATCCAGATATTTCTTTAATTTTTTCTCTCAAATCAACCAAATACCGTATTTCTAGGTGTGGAATCTTGATCCACCGTCAGAACTTTGATTTGTAGTTGGAACCTTGATCCAAATTCGAAACTCAACCTCATGTTACCTATTCGGATTTGATTTTGTATATACGGGCCTATACATGTTTATTATTTATATATTTATATTTTATTTTATTTTTGTTTTTATTTTATCCATGGTTTAATTTCCCAAATCCTTACATGATTTTAATTTCCCCTCTTCCTAAATTCCATGTATATTTTATCATTTCATTCCAATGGGGATTTACCATATTGGGACTTTATCATCGGACTTTCCAGATCAAGAAATTTACAAATCAGGACTTTATCATGGGGTGTATAACATATATTTTATTCCAAGAATTACTATCAAGGAATTTACTTCAGGTTTTTACCATTGGGGTTGACATATTTCACGTACACACATTTTTCCCAAAATCCAAATATTATCCTTACTATTTTATTATATGAGATTTTATTTTTATTTTTATTTTCCATAGTTGGACTTTTTAATTTTCCCGACCATATTTTTATATTTTCATTTATATTTTTATTTTTATTTTATTACTTTTATTTATATTTTTTTATATTTATCTTATTTTATATCTTATTTTATTATTTCATTTTTTATTGAGACTTTGATATCAAGGTTATTATCATCAAGGAGTTACACTATCGAACTTAATATCATTGGGCTCACCCCATCAACTTTTCATGATTAGACTTTTTTCCACAATATTTTCCCGAATTCATTTCAATTATTATTTTATTACTAGTTTTTATATCCTTATTTTATTATTATTTTTCATTTTATCGGGATTTCACTCCATCGGGTTCACTTCATCGAGATTTCCCTTTCGTGTTTTCAACTTCCGAATTCACATCCTAAATTTTACGTCACATTTATTGTTTGAATTCACGTCCTCCCCACAACACCTTCAAACATCCTCCTTCCTGCAACACCTTCAGACTCTTCACATTTCGGGATTTTACCTCGGGTTGACTTCACACCATTCATTTTTCCAAAACCCGCAAGCCTATCAAGATTTCACATTTCGAAGATTTGGTTTTTACCGTTTGAGAGGTTTTATCGTGGACATTTTCCCACAATCCTATTAGACTCCCCTTTCCCAAAACCCATTCGGACTCATCCTTCTAAAATCATTGTTAATTACTGTAAGTTATCGTCTGAATTCATGTCCCAAATAATTTTTCCTGCACACCTTTAGGACTTTGATTTTTGGACATTTATTTTTTGGATTATTATTATTTTTCTGGCATGGGATATTTTAGATTATTTTATTATTTTCATAATTTTTGAACATGATTTTTAGGATTTTGAATTTTGGATTATTATCTTAGACTGGACAATATATACCCCAACATATAGAGCATTAAATTCTCTGCTACATGGTGCATATTTTTTTTTTTAAATAAAAAAAATTATATTACCTCATCATGCCTTCACAACCATACATAGCAGGTTAGTGTCTAAAGATCAGCCACATGTTCCACCAAACAAATGGAAATTTGGACAGGTGGCCGCACGATTTGATGCCTGAACAATTGCAAAAAACCACCACATGTTTCTCCAAACAAATGGAAACCGTAACAGGCAGCTAAGAGAGTCTCGGTTTGAACATACTGAGTAGTTTGAGAGAACTATGATCATGGAAATTAAATTTCCTACATCATTTTGACATTTATAGTGAAAAAAAACAAAAAGGATGATCATGATTAAGTTGTAGAAGAACCCGTGAATCCTTTGTCGCCATGAATGCTATCGGTTGGAATGAAGATGAACAATTGTGCACAGGATGGGCATCTGCTTTGGCCTGATGTTTCTGAAAGAGTGTCAAACAACAAGTCGAGTTGGGGACCATCCTGGAGTTCCAATCTAATCCTTTGGAATATGGATTTGAGGAGTGAACCTTTAGGGAGAGATCCTTTCCTCATGTGTCTAATTGTGTTCATGGAATCTCCAAGAATGATGATTTTTTGTACATTATTGAACTTAGATTTCCTTAAATGTTTCAAGAGGGCATAAGCCTCCGCTTGATTTTTGGTTTCTACCCATAGACTCCAGAAATAGGTAAGTTCAATAGATCCTCAAGGGCAGTGAATAACCCCTCCTGCACCTGCCACCTCAGGGTTTCGTTTCAAGGCACCATCAAAGAAAACAACATGAAAAGGTTGGGAGAGGAGCCATGAGGTGAAGTCCTATGATGAGAAATGAAGTTGCCAGTCTAAGATGGGATGGGGTGAATAAGAGGGGGTATATTCCAACGAAAATTGATTGATCTAGCGATATTCCTACATGTCTAGCTGTTGAGAGGGGGAGGCTTCAAGCGGTGAAGTTTACGATATTCTGACATAAGTGCGGCGACCTTCCCTGCTAATGATTTAGGGTGGGATTTTAAATTAGAGAAGAGAGATTTATTATGAGCTATCCAATATTTTTAGCAGGCATGTTTGGGTAGATCCAACCAAAACTGCTTGAATAGAGCCTTCTTTTGAAAGGAGCCTTGGTACATAGTCTACCATCGGCTGAACATATGGGCCACTAAGGAGGGCCAGAGCACCTTGTGACTTATCCCATGTAAAATCACCCACCAAATAGACCTAGAAAAAGGACAATATAGAAAAATGTGAGATAAAGACTCTTGTGAAGCACAATATAAAACACACTTGTGAGGGCCATGGATGCACCGTTTTTACAATTGTCTCCAGTAAGAATTTTCCCGTGGGATAGAGTCCAATAGAAGATGTTGATTTTGGGAAGTCTGTCCAAATGCTAGATAGAATCCTACCAAGAAGCTATGGGTGGGAGGCATGTGTTTGAAAGGAGAAATTCATAACCTTTCTGAACATAATAGTCATGTGATCCCCAACCACATGAGTATTTTACATACAAATTTTGAGGAGCACATCCCTGGAACAAAAGAAGCAGGGAGCTAACATGATCCAATAGGATATTTGGGACATCACCCAGAGGGAAACCCATCAAAAAACTAGATGAATGATCCCAAAGAGATATGTTATACAAGATGGATTTGCCTTGTTCCAACAACCATCGTTGCAACAGAAGAAGAGATTGATTTTGAAGGAGAGGAGGTGTAACATCACCCAGCCTACAACTCCACCACTAGGGCAATGCTACCTGCGAAATACCTTATCTTGAACATTTAGCTCTGATCTGTGATAGCTCCAGCCTTAAACTACTGGGCTATGCCACAAAAAGATAATTGCGGAAAAACATCCATATAAACATAGAATGACTATTCTACATACATATAACATATTATTGTGGAAATAGCGGTAAGCCTACACATGCAACATATACAACATACACAACCAATACTCATCAATTACAACATATGTACCATTACACAACATGTAAATGAATATAAAAGAGGTACTTATATTTTATTAGAAGACCACCAATTGTGTGCAGAACTTCCACGAACCTCCCAACCATAGACCACACTGCTCATCACGCTCAACAGTAGGTCACCCCCGATCTGGGACTAAGCTCCACCAGGAAAGGGATTCCTAGACTAGGCAAGGTCAATAGGGAAGTTGCACAAAACACAGGAAGGATGTTTTATCCCAAGAGCCACTTACACCCACAACCCACAGACCCTCATTCCCCACATGCCTGCTCCACCCCAGGAGGGTACACTTTCACTAATACAAGTCCATTGGCTATTACACCTCACTTACCTTGGGCTTCAGCAACAGGCTAGACCAGAAGTCTCAGAGTACTGTAGTTGCTATGGGACTCCCTTCCAGGAGAACTCACTTCCCAACAAACTCTCTCTCCTGGGAGAGTTTCTCACAGGCCTAACAACCTGCCTCTTCAACCAATCTTCGGCTCAGCTACAACCAGGTACGAGTGACAGCAACAGTAGTAGGGAAAACAAGTATGGACACCCAAAACGGTAACACTCATACACTAGACATAGCAAGGCTCAGTAAGAAACAACCGATGACATCAATCCACACTCGGTTAAGGTACTGCATGGCCGCAAAAACCAATAGTTATGACACCACACAACTCAGACAATTACAGGGTGCTCGGACTTCACAGGAGACATGGATCAGTCCCTCGGTTTTCACTAGTTTTAGGGTGACTAACCTCACAAGAGTGCAGACGAAAAGGTGAAGTATCTCAAAACTTGTCCAGACGCAAGGATGGGAGTCACACTGAATGGGAAGCGAACCCCCAACACGATTTGACTCACGGGTGACTGGTTCTAGAGATCCATGATGGATGCCCCCAGTTCACGGTTAGATAGTGGATTGATAATGGCAAGCCAACCCCCTTACAGGCTGGCTTTTCTAGCTATAAATGCATGTGCCCAGGTCGACACTTGTCTTCCTGCAACCTCCCTTTTGAGGAACTTAGGACAACATCGTTCATGTCCACCTTAGCCTTTAGGAAATAATAATAATAAAATATTATTCCCTTAGAGGTAAGCCCTCTAGCTTAGCCTCTAGGTCTATACACTTAGCCCCCTCCCTTACCATATCTAGTGGAAGCTTAGTCCCCATCACTCTTTCTTCATGGTTGGTCTGCACGCATCGATGTTTAATCTTTATTAATGATCTACATAATTACATATAGAAAAACAGACTCCTGGCCTTTAACACTTAGGCTCTCCAGCCTGATAAACACATAAGCCCACCAGCTTATCAACACTCGGCTCACCAGCCTACAAAACATGTTTACAATTCATAAATACAACTGGGGCTCATCCTTGGGGATATTACAATCCCCTCCCCTTATTTTTTCACTGTCCTGAGTGCAACTCTTTACACAGCATCAGCAAAATTTCGAAAATATTTAAAAAGATGCGGGTATTCTGCCCACATAGCATCTTCATGCTTCCATGTTGCATCCTTAGGACCGTACCCAGTCCATTGGACATTTACAAGCCCTATGGCTCGATTACGGAGTTGTTTTCTCTTTCGGGTCTAATATGCGCACATGATGCACTTGCAAGACACCTTCTTGCTCCACCTGAATCACATTCCAATCAATAACATGATTAGCATCAGGTATAAATTTCTTAAGCAATGAAACATGAAACACATTATGTATAGTCATGGATGCAGGTAATGCAAGGATATATGCAATGTATATATATGTATATACAAGCAATTCTAATAACATTATAACATGTATACAAGATACACAACATAAAATAAATAGAGAATTGATACTTATCTTTTGATTGAGAAGACCTTCCACATCAACATCGTCTAGACCAAGGTACCAAACCTAAACAACACTCCAACCAATGGTCTCTCATTCCCCCACATTCTTGTCCCACCCCAGGAGGGTACACCTTCACTGTCACACAGTCCATCGGATGCTACACCTCCCTTTCCTTGGGCTTCAACAACATGCCGGCTCAGGAAGTCTCAGAGCACCGTGGCTCCCGGAGTTCCAATTGCCCTCAGATATTTCCAATCAACATCTTCCCCGAGCTACTCTTTATAGTCAACATTCTAACTTTAATCAACATCATCTCATCTGCATCACCCACATGCAGTTATCATGAGAAAACATAAAAGAATTCATTTAGAAATTCCAATTAGTTCAAAAGGGAATTCAACTTATTCCCCAAAACATGAAATTCTATTTCATAATTCATCTTGGTTGTTGCCATTTTATGAATGCAACCATCCTTGTGGTTTTCCACAGGCACCAAATTGCATACCATTTTTCTTGTAATGCTTCATCTTGCATACAACCAACAAATTGTCAGTATTTTTTGTACATCATAATTCAATTGCAATATGTACAAAATATTATGCAGTGATCTTAGAATTTCCTGCACCTAGCAATTCAATCACAATCACCCAACATTTTAATGAAATAGAATGACTCGTCATTCTATGCATATGCATGTTCACAGTAATATCTGTAAGTTCATTACTTCTTTTTCTGAACAAGAAAATTTCCTGTAGTCAATGCTCATGTGACTACTTGACTTGCAACTTTCATGTTGCAATTTTTAACACCTCCCTGAAATGTCCTCAACTTCATGAGTTAACCACATTTCAGTTGTTAGTAACAATTATTTCCATGCAATAATATATATATGCATGTATTTACAAAACATATTCAACCATTGCATTTAGTATACAATTCTACCACTTACTATGCATGAGTGCAATTCTCAATGCATTCTTATTCAGTGCACCTTGTATTGAATTACATAATGCTCTTTATCTCAGTCATGTATCTCACCATCCATAAGTTGGAATTTGGCCAATGTGTTGACACATTCTCCATGCACTTCCTATTGTCTTCCCAATTAAATGGATGCCTTCATTTTCGACCCGAACAATACAAGAATATAATTCTTTGGTGTTCATTAGCGTTGGAAAAAAGGTTGCAGCCCAAGTTTTATTTAAAGGTAGGAAGCTTTTAGTACCCGTGTGTCTCATAACCTTTCCATATCCATACCTTTCCATAGCCAACCATGTCCTGGTCTCATACATGACTAGCTTACTGACATTCCTTCCTATAACAAGTTCTTATCTTTTAATTCTTTGGTTATTACCCCACAACCAAATTAACATGACATTCTACTATGTCAATGTGCACATTCAAAAGCTAAAAATCTTTGAATTAATACATGCCTCCAGCCTTTACCACATCTAGTGGCATGCACTCGATAATATAATCATGTGATTTTATATAATAACTTTGGCTGAGGAAATTCTTACCTAAATTTCCTTTCAGCAATTATGCAAAAAGAGTAATAAAAAATCATACCTACAAGACTTCCATTAATAAATTTTATACTGCCTGAATGTCTGATGGTAGTAGAATCTTTCATGCTTCTTTTATCAAAATTATAACCAACACTTCAGCTTTCTATTTCTTCCCTCCTTATGCAACAACCTCACCAACAACACTTGCAAGCATGCAAGCATTCTTTCCTTTGGCTGACACAACAAGCCGTAACATACTTCCTACCACAGAAATTGCAACGACTTCTTTCTCCCTATAAAATTTTTCCTTGTTGATCCCATAAGTTTGCAATTCTTCTCAGATTCCTAGAACTTCTTGTGCTCTGATCCAGATTATTTTCAGCACGAAATGAGAGTGGAGATACAATAAATAAATATACAGAGATATATCGGATATCCAACAATATAACATAAATGTATCAGAGATGCAACCATAAACACAGAGATACAATAATACACGATTTTTATTAATGAAATAAATGTACAGAGACTGCAAAAATACAGAGTGAAAGACTCGCTAGAATGGTGGCAACTTATCTCTGAAAAGAGATGTGACGGCTACTCGCATTCACAAGAAGATTATCATTATAATGAGGCTCTAAGGGCCTTTTTAACATAAGGAAAATCCAAAACCCTAACCCCAGAAGATGAAATTCCAAAAGGTTTGCGGGCCCCGATGGGGGTAGTTGATATGTCGACTTCCCAGGGGCGTAAATTTTGCATACGATCTCCATTTGGAGCGCTCGATACACCATTAGAAATATCTATCCGAGGACTACAACTTTTGTGTGAGCAACATGAACTTTGTTCCATGTTTCTCCTCATTTTCCCAAAAAAACGTCATTTAGGGTCTCAAAACGACTCTGGAAGTTTAGGACCTGAAAAACTGCTAAAAATAGTAAATTACCAAAATTGCCAGAAAATTGTTTTGAGCCTGTTGGAAAAGGTGGGTGGCCACTGATATCCACCTGGATCAATCCTCCCTCCTTAGGAAGCAATGGTCTCCATTGCGTTGAGTTCTCGGGGGAGAGGGGAAAGCAATTGCTGAATCTGAATCTTGGTGAGTTGCTTGCCTTGCTGGAGACGTTGCGTTGCTTGGTTTGTTGAAGGTTATCATGAACCTGTGGTTGGAAGGGTTGGACCTTTTTAACTAGTCTGGCTACATGAGATGATTGTGTGCAGAAGGAATATTTGCGCTATGTTGCAACCTTTTTGACCTGCTTTTGTTGGATAGAAGGTGTTTGGGCCGAGGTTGTAGTGGTTGCAATATCCTTCTGTTCACCTTTTGAACAAATTTTGAAAAAGATAAACTTTATAGTTGGAACTACCTCTAGTATTCTATAGAGATGACCCCCTAGAATAACAATGACACTACGGGGTCAAGACTCATAAATAGCTTGGCGCTTCCACATATATGGTTCGCCCAACAAAACATCACAGACATCCAATGGGGAAACATCACATAATATCTCATCCTTGAAGGGTTGGATGTCGTATGACAATCGACATTGTTGGCTAACACGAATATCTCGTCCTTGGCAAAGCCACCCGATGTTGTATGGCTGTGGGTGTGGTGTTGTCAAAAATCCCAACTGTTTGACGAACTATGCTGATATGAGGTTCTTCTGGCTTCCGCTATCAACAATAAAATGCAGTGGGGTCCCTTTCATCCACATTTGTGAATAAAGGTGCTCCCCCTCTTCAGGATCTGTTGGTTCTTCTGGTTGAATTGTTGTGGTCATGACAATAGCAGTGGGGTCTGCGTCGATGATCTGTCTTTTACCAGTATTTTTAGAATTAGATTCTGAATCATGGTTTGACTCCTTGTCTTTGATCTCGGCCACCAATGACTTTTTTGAGCGACATTCATCGGTGTTGTGCCAGGGGATTTTGTGGAAATCGCACCATTTTCCAGTGTCCTTCTTCATATTNTGAGGATTTGCAGACCAGAACTCTTGTTTGTTCTGGTGCTTAAATTTCTACTCGATTTTAACAACATGTCGATAAGCAAAATCGAGTGATGAGATGTCCAAAAAATCCATTTCAGTTTGGATGTATTTGTGTAGAGCCCCACGGTATTTCAGAACCAAATGTCGTTTAGAGTCTTTGATACCCAGCTTGGTGCGCAAGGTATGGAAGGTATTGGTGAAATCTGGAACTGCTTGGCCTCTCTCTTGCCGCAGTGTGGTCCATCTCATGTACTGGTCCTCATAGTTTCCAATAGGGTAATACTGTTCTTTTACCACATCCACAAAAAAATACCAAGTGGGCTCGACCCCATATATTCCAGACTCCTATGTGTAACTTTGCTCCCAGTAAGTTTCCCACCAATGTTTGACATGGGGGAGAGCTTTAAGGAGTGTGAAGGTGATATTTTCTTTGTCAGAAAATTGTGAACATAGAAATAACCTTCTAGCATATTTAACCATTTGTCTAGGGCTTCTGCATCTATTTGTCCTTCAAATACAAGAATATCAGAATTAACTTATACCTTGAAAGGTGAGGTGCTTCCAAAGTGGTTGCTTGATGAAGATGCGCCTGTTGCTATTAGCAGGCGTTGAAGGATGTGGGAAAAATTCTCCATCATTTCGTCCCTCTGTCGCGTGAGAGCTTGCTCAAGCAACATATTGATAGGATCATCTACTCCATCATTTTTATTTTCTTCCACCATTGAGGGTTTCTTGGGTGTGTGAGAGTGATTTTCCTCAAGAGAGACAAGCTCGAGACCCAACTTGCTATACTCGGACCTCATCGGGGACATGCACTGAAAAAAAATCAAGAGCAGCCTTCTCTGATACCAATGATTCAGATTATTTTCGGCACGAAATGAGAGTGGAGATATAATAAAGAAATATACAGAGATATATCTGATATCCAACAATATAACATAAATGTATCAGAGATGCAACCATAAACACAAAGATACAGTAATACATGATTTCTATTAATGAAATAAATGTACAGAGACTACAAAAATACAAAATGAAAGAATCGCTAGAATGGTGGCAGCTTATCTCTGAGAAGAGATGTGACAGCTACTCGCATTCGCAAGAAGATGATCATTACAATGAGGCTCTAAGGGCCTTTTTAACATAAGGAAAATCCAAAACAATAGTTGATACGTCAACTTCCCAAGGGCGTAACTTTTGCATATGATCTCTGTTTGGGGCACTCAATACACTGTTAGAAATATATATCTGAGGAATACAAATTTTGTGTGAGAAACATCGAAATTTGTTCCATGTTTCTCCCCATTTTCCCAAAAAAACATCGTTTAGGGTCTCAAAACGATTTCGGAAGTTCAGGACCCGAAAAACTGCTAAAAATAGTAAATTACCAAAATTGCCAGAAAATTATTTTGAGCTAGTTGGAAAAGGTGGGTGGCCACCGATATCCACCTAGATCATGCTCCCACTGTGATCATTGTGCATGATTATTCCTACCCTGAGCACTTTTGACGCAGTTCCCCCACCTCAACGGGGTCTGCTGACCTCCTGATCAAAGGATCTTTCAATCTCTTGAGTCGAATTGACTCTTCGGGCTCGTGATTGAACCCAAAACAATTATACACAACCCCCCTTTTATCCTTTAGGCATAGGTCCTGTGATACCTGCGCCATTTGTCTGTGCGCTTCTAAAATGTCGAGTTTCAAGCGCTAGCTCCTTTTTCATTAGCCCCTTCCTTCATATGGCCCTGGGCTATGACCTTATGGAAAACTGTGATTGCGGGCATGGGCAAGAGTGGTTTTAGGCCAACCCACTTTTCTCCCTACAATTCACCTCCAGTTTCCATGTATAACTTTGTTAAAACCGTGGTATAAATTGCGGCTCGCTCTCATATTTTTAACATTCGAGCAAGTTCTGGCCCCGCAATCCAACTCGATCATTGATCTCTAATTCCTTGGAGATACCTCTCGATCAACGACTATTGTCTATTCTTTACCTGCCTCTAGCCAACTGCCCAATCAACAACTTTTTTTTTTCCTTTCATGCACGATCTCAGGTCTCCGCGATCGTTCGACACGTATCTCACTTCCAAATCAACGACTACAATTGATTTCGACTTTCCGGCCTTCGGGAGTTTCAAATCTCAACTCTCACTTCCTCCTCAGTAGCTATCTTCAAGAGTGGAATATATGCTGACACCTGTCACTTCAGATGTGCAGCTACGATTTTCTCCCTGAGTCCAGCCTTTGGGAGTTTTAGTTCTCAAACTCTCATTTCTTTCGGAGAGATTTCTCTGAAATGGCAGATTGA
>JASDQU010437464.1:61628-78691 GCA_032191745.1 Picea mariana | reverse complement strand
GTCCTCGGACTTCACAGGAGACACAGATTATTCCCTCGATTTTCACTGGTTTCAGGGTGACTAACCTCGTGAGAGTGCAAACGCAAAGGTGAGGGATCTAAAAACTCGTCCAGACACAAGGATGGGAGTCACACTGAATGGGAAGTGAACCCCCAACACGATTTGACTCACGAGTGACTGGTTTTAGAGATCCGTGATGGATTCCCCCGGTTCACGGTTTGGATCGAGAATGGAAAGCCAACCCCCTAATAGGCTAGCTTTCCCAGCTATAATTACATGTGCCCAGGTCGAAACTTGTCTTCTTGCAGCCGCATGCATTCCACTTCTCACTCGTTCCCTTTCCAAGAACTTAGGACAACATCGTTCATGTCCACCTTAGCCTTTAGGAAATAATAATAATAAAATATTATTCCCTTAGAGGTAAGCCCTCTAGCTTAGCCTCTAGGCATAGACACTTATCCCCCTCCCTTACCCTATCTAGTGGAAGCTTAGTCCCCCATCACTCTTTCTTTGTGGTCGGTATGCACACAGCGATGTTTAATTTTTATTAATGCTCTGCATAATTACATATACAAAAACAGGTTCCTGGCCTTTAACACTTAGGATTTCCAGAATAATAAACACATAATCCCACCATCTTATCAACACTCGACTCACCAACCTACAAAACATGTTTACAATTCATAAATACAACTGGGGCTCATCCTTGGGGATATTACAGGAGGATTTCCCATGATAATATAAGTTCATATATTGATAATTTATCCATTACCAAGAATCCAAGTTAGATGGATATGCAAGAGAGGGATGCATGCTTTAAGGAGACGCCATATTTGAGAGCCATGAGCACCAAAAGGCTCACCATCCAAGCACCGAATCCTGGGGATAGGTAGATATTTGGAGACAATAACCTTTTTCCACCATTCCTTTTCCCCATGGTGAGTCTCATAACAATTTTTCTCCCAAGGCCAAGTTAAAGAGTGTTGGGTATCTAATTCTAAGTCCACCATGGAGTTTACGGGCCTGTACTATATTCCAGTTCACCCTGTGGAAGCGTTTAAGGTTTTTCTTGCCTCCTTGCCACAAGAAATAATGGATCTCCTGAGCAATAGTATATTTTATGTTGGTAGGGGTGAGAAGAGAAGAAAACTGGAATATGGGGAGGGATGAGAGCATAGATTTCACCAAAATTACCCAGACAACAAGAATGAGCCATTGGGCACCCCACTTTAGGAATTTTTATTTAATCTTATCCGGGATGTGCTTCCATGCCAAGGACAGGAGAGAGTGGAGACAAAGGGGGATCTCTAGGTACCTAAAAGAGTGTCATTTTTCTTCATAAGAGAATTGGAGAATCCTGACAATAGCTGCAAGGTGTCTATTACTTGTGTTTCAAGCATAGAGTTGACATTTGGCACAATTTATAAGACCTATATATTCTCTTGTGAACCTGACCAGAGCCTCTTTAAACCTTGTAGATATTGTTATCACATAAACTTGTCAAGGTCTTGTGAGCTATGGTTTCTACCTAGGTCTGTAATTTTTTGCCTATTTTTCCTCCTTTTGCAAACCCAGTCATAGGTTTTCCTTTCACTTGTAGTTTTTCCGTTGTTTGCCTCCATTCGTTTTATCGACTTGATTTTCCCTGTCAGTTTGCCTGAGAAGTATAGGCCCCAAGCCTTTTTGTTTTCCCTAAGTTGATCTTCTCTCTCTCTTTTTTCGCCTTTGTTGTTGATCCTTTTGTTTTCACGAGCCCTTAGCTAGTCATTCAAGTGATCAACACAGGCCACAGTCGTCAGCACCAAGTGCATCACTTGAAGATTTTAATATGGATTCAAATCAAGCAAGCAAGAAATATAACCCTTCAATGGCAAAGATCCTTCAAGCAGATCATATCGACGGCCATCGGGTGATCGCGATCACAAAGTTGCATGAGGAATAGCGTCAGGAAGAGTCGCGATTTAGTGAGTCAGAAAGGTCAAAGGGAAGAGTTACAAGGATTTGCGAACTACGAAATCACGAAATGATATGAGCCGTCCTTCTCAGCAAGACACATGGCACATGATTAAGTATTTCATGATTTCATGGATCAGAGCAGTCAAGGAGAAAAATCATCAGACCTCACGAAATGCGAAACCTGAAATCAACATGAGTCATTGATCTTGAAGGGGACAGGTAGCAGTGGATTAAACGGTTTCATGGAATTAGGTTTCGGTGGTTTTGAAATGAGCCACAAGCAATTGTCGTGAGTCGCAAAATCGCGAAATAGATTTGGGTCATTCAACCTAGTAGAGCACGTGACCCCTGATTGGCGATTTCGTAGTTTCACGGATCGGGAAATCTAAAGTTAGTAGTATGGAAACTCTAGATAAGTGAAGTCCCGGAATTCCTTGGGAAGTTCAGGCCCATGGTCATAGCCCCTGGTCTTGTGGTGAACGGGTCCAAGAAAGAATGTTGGCACCCATCATGTAGAGATGACAACTTGGGGCCTTCAAGGAATCATCTTGGCCATCAATTTTAAGGCAGATCCAACTGTTGATCTGGGTTGGCGATTTCGTAAAATCGCATGTTGGGAATTCTGAAGCTTAGCATGTGGGAATCCCCCATAGCCAAAGTCCCGAAATGCCTTTGGAGATAGGCGCCAGGTCGCAACCCGTGGTCATGTGAAAAAAGGGTTTAGGAGAAGTAGTTAGCCCCAGTCACATATAGAGGACTAATTCAGGGTCCTGGAAAAGCATCACAACCATTGGTTGTGGAGAAGATCTGACCGTCGGTCAGATAAGAGATTTCGTGGTTTCAGGGATCAAGAAATCCAAAGGTAAGCCATATGAAAGCCCCTTAAATGCAAAATGTCGCGATGTCTTGTGAGATTAACGTAGGGTCATGGCCCTGGGTTACATTGAGAAAGGGGCCAGAGGAAAGGAAGCTAGCTTCCAAGTCTTGGAGAGCAGGCACGTGGTCGTCCCCTGTGCATTTAGTCTCGCCCACTCTCCATGGAAGAAAGCAGTTAATGAAAGTTGAGTTGGGTGGTTGAAACCTCAGCTCAATCCATAAATGGAATACGTGGAGGGTCTGGAGCATTCATCCCATGGTAACCCTATGGACAGGTTCCCTGCGAGAGCCATGTCGATCTGAGTAAGTGTTTGACAAAAGACTGTGTGCACCGTCTGCAAAGAGAGCCTTCACACGTAAAGCCTTGAATGTAATCGCTTAGCGACTCTCCTGCTGTCAATGGCGGATTGCTCTGAGTATATAGGGGGAATTTTGATATTTTGTAACTGTCGATGGTAGAACCATGCTCCCGGAATTGTAAATTTTTAACGAACTCTCTGGTTATCTGGTTATGTATATACATTTGATACTTCTTGTTTAATAACAGTCAACTTTCTTAATCACTCTTGCTTCCCTCTGATGCTGAAAGAATTCATGATTGACTGATTCACTTGAATTATTGTGTCTACATTATAATGAAAATTTGATTATAGTGTTGTCATAGTTCCTTTTAGTTTCTTTGACATTTAAATTCGAGAAGTTCTTGTGTTTAAATCGTTCCTCCTTGGGTTGTCGAAAGACTTGATGTCCTCGATAGATCTTTACATTTTCTCACCAAATTCTTCCTCCTACTCACCCTTACTACAACTTACTGTCTGAAGTTAAACTAAGACCTCGCCTGATTGTGCTTTCCAACCCAGTTTTCTGAGTTAGAACGATACCATCCTTAGTTTGTTTCCATTAGACTGCCTTTAAATCTATTCATTGTGACATACAAACTGATGGGTATCAGGCTTACCTCTACCGCAATCCAGATGTGACTTCTGGTGCTAACATTTCTGGCGTCGTTGTCGGGGACAAAATTGAATATTTTCCCTGGGATTGAACGACGAATCTTACTGATTCTGAAGGTGCATCAAAACTTAGTACATCAAAGATTGAAACTGTGCACCTGGTGAATCCATTGTTACGACTCCACCATTTCAGTTGTGGCTTCCAGAGTCAGACACACGAGGTCTAATCCACAACTGCCTTTAGCAACACTTGAAGCTGACCTAGAGAAAATTATCAGAAGACGACAGACCTTTCAGGAAGGTACCTCTGCTGCTCAACCAGGTATTTCTGATGACTTTCACTATTCTCCTATTGCAACTCCAATAGTTGTTTCTCATTTTCCTATTACACCATTTGTCGAAGATTCTAGAAGTTTAAATTTTGGGAGTTTTCCTATTGAGTTTTCTCCTCCTGGTTTTGGATTGGAAGGAGGAAGCTTTGTTACTCCTATTTCCTTTGAAGTTGTACCTTGGTCTAGACCCCAAACCTCGGGAGATTTTCTCACTCCAGATTTTATCACTCCTCATCCTGTTAGAGTTGTTGATTTTACAGAAAGGGAAACCTCTGTTCCATCAAGCCCTGTAACCTTTTTCCCAAACACTCAGTTGTTTCCTTCTTCTCCCAGAAATATAGTTCATGTCTCCCATGTTCATACTCCATCTCCTCCTGTTTCTCCTTGAGTTCACGTCCAAATGGCAGGTGCTAATCCTCCTAGGAACATGATGGTTGATATATTGGCTGCTAGATACACCCCTCTAGTCTTACCCCAGCCTATGAACGCTCTCCCAACCACATACTAACTTAATTATATGCCCCAGTTCAAAAGGGAGGGAGACGTGATTGCGGAAGAGAACCTTTCATCCTTTTATATATTTACAGAGATTTCGGCCATCGAAAATGAAGATGTGTGGATGAGAGTTTTTGTATAGAGCCTTGATGGTGATGCCAGGGATTGGTTTAAGGACTTGCCTCTCGGATCTATTGATGGGATTACTGCTATGGATGATGCATTCTTAACAAATTGGGGAAATAAAAAAGATCTCCTTTATTATATTACAGAATTTGGAGCACTTAAGAGAGAGGAGGGGGAATCTGTTTCAGAATTGTCGAAGAGGTTTAATAAAATGTATAAGAAGATTCCATCCGAAGTTAAGCCTACATAAATATCTGCCAAAATGATTTATGCTAATGTTTTTAGACCTGACTTTTGCCTACTATTGAGAGAAAGAAGAGCTACCTCTTTAGCTCACGTGCAAGATGCAACCCTTGAAGTAGAATCCAATATATTGGCAGCAGACAAACTTGTAGGTAAAACTGATAGAGACAAGGGTAGTTCTAAAACCCTGACTTCCAGTTCCTTTGTTTCCCCCCCTCAAATAGATGAAATGACCAAACTACTGAAATTACTTTCTGCTAGAGTGGAAAGGATTGAATTAGAAGGAAAGAAGAACTACAGAAATCCCCAAAATGTTGACAGTAGAGGTAAATATAGGAGGCCTAACCATACTCCTCATATTATCCAAAGAGACCAAAGGAATAGAGACAAGGATGATCATAAAATCCAAACCCCTCTTCAAAATAAGCTTGTTGTCGATGAAGAAGAAGAGGATGAAGACCTTGATCCCGAAATCCACTATCTTGGGGACACCTCCTCTTTTCCTCACTTAACCTAGTCTGCATACGAGGAGTCTCTCATGGACAATCAACTGAATGAGATGAGCAAAGGGGACACGGCCGACGACAGCCCAAACAGATATAACCTCATGACCAAGAAAAAGGAAGGAAAGCCTTATTTTCCTAAGCAGCCTACCAGAGCAAAGGAGCCTGCTGAAGATGTAGTAGATAGAAGCAAAGGTAAGAAAGTTCGAACCCCCTCTCAAGTGGCCATAACTCTTTTCCCAGAAGTGAAAGAAATCTTGAAGCCTAAATCTTCTTTTAATTTTGAGCATGAGTTTCAAAAGATTAGGATTGTACCCCTTTCAGAGCTAGTCAAACATGAAGATTTCAAAAGGAGCCTCTCTAAGTTGTTGATGTTTGAACCCACAGCTCATCCCACAGACTCAATCAATTTGCAAGATGAAAATACAACAGTTGTCTTAGGTCCTCTAATAAAAGACATATATGACTCATCCCCTCCCTTCTATACATCATTGAATATACATGATAAGGTGTTGCATGATTGTCTAATGGATTCAAGGGCATCCCATAATCTCATGCCCAAAATTGTCATGGAATAAATGGGATTGGAAATCACAAAAAATTACCATGACTTGTATTGCTTTGACTCTAGGAAAGTGAAATGTCTTGGGGTTATCAAAAACCTAGTTGTGACCTTGGTTCAGCTACCCATGAAAAGTGTGGTTATGGACATTGTAGTGGTTGATGTTCCCCCCAAGTTTGGCATGCTTTTGTCAAGATCTTGGATAAAAATACTTGGAGGAACCTTGCAAATGGACCTCACATATGCTACCATTCCTATGTTTGGGGGGGGAGCATAGAAGACTTTACACGGAAGCCCAGCTGGACTATATTATTAGTGATGAAGCAAACCCCACCAATCATCTTATCTTTGCACTCGACACTGATTTGGGGTCTAGTTTGTTGCAGCTGACTGATACTCCTGAAGCCCCTCTTGAAATCAGAAAGCAACCCATTTCTTATCGTGAGATACCTCCTCCAACTACCTCTGTGTGGAAGATGTTCTTCGATGGAGCCTCTTCTAGGGAAGGTGTTGGTGCCAGAGTGGTGTTTGTGTCACCTTGTCAGGAAACCATATCTTTGTCATACAAGCTAGAGTTTGAAACTACCAATAATGTGGTAGAATATGAAGCTCTTGTTTTAGGTTTAAGGGTTGCAAAGGAGATGGGAATTGAAGAGGTAGCAGTGTTCAGGGATGCCGAGTTGATATTCTAGCAAATCAGAAATGCTTATAGGGAAAAACATCCTCAGCTTAGAAGTTACAAAAATGAGGCGTGGCACCTAATTGACAATTTATTCTCAGCCTTCAACATTTCATTTATTCCAAGAGAGGAAAATACTTTGGCCGATTCCCTAGCTGTCTCAACAAGCCAGTTTAGGATCCCTCTGCCACCTAAGTTCAAGTATGATGTTGAGGTAAAATATAGGCCCTCTGTACTTGACAATATCAAGCATTGGAAGGTATTCAAGGATGATCTCAAAATCAGAAAATTTCTTGAGTCTGTTGATGAGTTCTCTATATTTCACATTGATCAGGATCATGATTCCGAAGGTGACCCTCACCTTGAGGTATTTTTAAATAAAATTTCTAATCACCATATTGTTCAGTTGCCTAGCAATCAAATTCCAAAGGTACTAGTTCCTTTAGAAATATTATTCGATGAGAATGATGTGGCAGTAAAGGGTAAGGTTTCAAATGAGGATGTTGATGTAGCTGAGTGAAATATTGGCATAGAGGAGGATCCAAAGTTTGTCAAGTTGTCAAGCAACCTTCCAAGGGAACAGAGAGTCGAGTATATTGAGCTATTAAAAGAATTTGTTGATGTGTTTGCCTACACCTATGAAGACCTCAGGACATATGACACCAGCGTCATTGAGCATAAGATCCCAGTGAAAGAAGAGGCTAATCCATTTAGGCAGAAGTTGAGACAGATTAATCCTATGTTGTCACCTATCATGGAGAGAGAGGTGAAGAAGATTTTGGAAGCCCGGATCATCGTGCCTTTGAGGTACTCGGAGTGGGTGGCCAACTTGGTCCCGATGAGAAAGAAGAGTGGGGAAATCAGACTTTGTGTCGATTTCAGGAACCTGAACAGGAGCTCAAAGAAGGACAATTACTCTTTGCCAAAAATGGAACACATATTACAAAGGGTGACTGGTGCATCAAGGATATCCATGATTGGCAGATTTTTGAGCTATAATCAGATCTCAGTCCTGCCCTAGGACAGATAAAAAACAACCTTCACCACTCCTTGGGGTACGTTCATGTATTCCAAAATTCCCTTTGGATTGATGAACACAAGGGCAACCTTCCAGCGAGCCATGGATATAGCTTTCATTGGAGAAAGGGACAAGTTTGTGGTCATCTATCTGGATGACATTACATTTTTCTCCAGGTCTGACAGAGAGCACTGTGAGCATTTGAAAAGGGTGTTCACGAAATGCAGAAAGTTTGGTCTCTCCTTAAACCCCAAGAAATCGTTTCTTTCCATGAAGGAGGGAAAATTACTAGGGCATATGGTATCTACTCAAGGAGTAAGGATTGATCCCAGTAGGGTGGAAGCAATCCAAACCTTGTCACTTCCGAGATCCAAGAAAGAGGCCCAGTCTTTCCTAGGCAAAATTAATTTTCTGAGAAGGTTTGTTTCAAACTTTGTTGAATTAGTGAAGCATATCATATCCATGCTTAGGAAGGGAAATGAAGTAAAATGGACTACAGAGCCCAGGAAATCCTTCAACCAAATCAAACAAGCATTGATTGAAGCACCTGTGCTAATCAATCTTGATTATTCCAAGTATTTTCTGATTTTTTCCTTTGCTTCATTCGACACGATGGCCACTGCTTTACTACAAAAGAATGTTGAGTGGTTGGAACAACCTATTTCCTTTTTCCACGGGGCATTGAGGAACGTAGAAGTCATATATGACATCATGGAGAAGCAGGCCTATGCCTTGGTGAAATCCCTCAAGGTTTTCAGAGTCTACATTTTGCATTTGAAGATCATTTCATATGTTCCTTCAGTTGTTGTGAAGGACATCCTCATCCAGCCTGACATAGACGGAAGGAGAAGTAAGTGGATTGCCAGAATCCTTGAATTTGACCTAGAAATAAAACCCACCAAGCTAGTTAAAGGCCAAGGTTTAGCCAAGTTGTTGGCCAAATCTAATTGTAAATCTTTGGAGGTTAACTTCATCAATGCTTTCTCAGAAATTCAGTAGGATGAGTTATCTCGTACAAACCCACAAGTCAGCTCTCCATTGGCAAAGTGCACCTGGTTCAAAGAAATTATATTTTTTCTACAGGAGTTGCGACCTCCATATGGTATGGGAAAAGGCAAGGCAAGAGCTCTTAAGCTCAAGGCAATTAAATACTGCCTTGTTGATAAAACAATATATTGGAAAGACCCCCTGGGGGTACTTCTGAGATGTTTAGACCCACACGAAGCACAAAGGATTATGTCAGACTTTCATGACAGTTTGTGTGGGGGACATCACTTCTGGAGAACGACGGCCCATAAAATTCCCAGGGATGGTTATTTATGGCCTACTTTATTCATTGATGTTTGTGCAAAAGTCAGAGCCTGTGCTAAATGTCAGAAATTCTCAAGAAAACAACAGTTGAAGCCCCTGCCATTGAAACCCGTGGTTTCTTCAGGGCCCTTTCAACAATGGGGCCTAGACTTCATTGGGGAGATTCATCCTACATCCAGCGGTCATTATAGATGGATCCTGACTGCCACAGATTACTTCACCAAATAGATAGAAGCTATCCCCACAAGGAGTGCTTCTCATAAGGTGATCATTGGTTTCCTGGAAGATATCATAACAAGGTTTTGTTGTCCAATCAGGATTGTCACAGATAACACCACATATTTCAAAGTTGAACCATTGATCCATTTTTGTGAACAATTTGAAATCAAGTTGATTCACTCTACCCCCTACTACCCCTAGGGAAATGGACTGGCAGAGTCCTATAACAAGAGCCTGATCAAAATCATTAAGAGACTGTTGGCATATAACAAAAAAGCAAATGATTCAAAGCTCAAGTTTTCTCTCTAGGCCGATAGAGTGACAACAAAAAGATCTTTCGGCGTCTCTCCCTTCCAGCTGGTATATGGAACTGAAGCGGCTTTTCCCTCACAGCTAGCCTTGCCCGTGAAGAAATTCTTTCAAGACTACCAGGGTGAGCTTGATGATATGATCTGAAGGATACAACAGCTGGTTGAAGTGAAGCAGGAAAGAGAGAAACTCCTGGATAGAGAACATAAGCATCAATAGAGATTCAAACATGACTTTGACAGAAAGGTGGGAAAAGGATATTTCCAGCTACTAGGAGATCTAGTCTTAAAATGGAACACACCGAAACAGGATAGAGGCAAGCATACCAAATTCGAGGCCTTGTGGATCGACCCCTTCAAAATTTCTTAAGCATTTCCAAACAATACTTACAGGTTACAAAATCTGGAGGGTGATGAATTTTTTGGTGGCCCTATAAATGGGCACTTCCTAAAGAGGTTTTTTGTTTAAAGTCACAGTCGGCGTCCCACCATTGTAAATATTGTTCATGTTTTATGTTTTGTTTGTAATGGAATACTCCACAACCCAACACTAAGGCACTAAAACTGTAGAAGGAATTCTTAAAGCCTTGTAGGGAGGACTCTATCCCCCATGGAGCCTAATGTTATCACATAAACTTGTCAAGGTCTTGTGAGCTATGGTTTCTACCTAGGTCTACAATTTTTCCCTGTTTTTCCTCTTTTTGCGGACCCGATTGTAGGTTTTCTTTTCACTTGTAGTTTCTCTGTTGTTTGCCTCCATCTGTTTGATCGACTTGATTTTCCCTGTTATTTTGCCTAAGAAGTATTGGCCCCAAGCCTTTCTATTTTACCTAAGTCGATCTTCTCTCTCTCTCTCTTCGCCTCTGTTGTTGATCCTTTTGTTTTCCCGAGCCCTTAGAAAGTCATTCAAGTGATCAACACAGGCCGCAGTTGTCAGCACCAAGCGCAACACTTGAAGATTTTAATATGGATTCAAATCAAGCAAGCAAGCAAGATCACCCTTCAACGACAAAGATCCTTCAAGGAGATCAGATTGATGGCCATCGCGTGATCGCGATCACAGAGTTGCATGAGGAATAACGTCAGGCAAAGTCGCGATTTCACGAGTCATAAAGGTCAAAAGGCAGAGTTACGAGGATTCGCGAAATGCGAAATCATGAAATGATCTGAGTCATCCTTCTCAGCAGGACACGTGGCACATGATTAAGTATTTCGTGATTTCGTGGATCGGAGTAGTCAAGGATAAAAATCATCAGACCTCGTGAAATGTAAAACCTAAAATCAACATCACTCGTTGATCTTGAAGGGGACAGGTAGTAGTGGATTAAAAGGTTTCACAGAATTGGGTTTCGGGGGTTTTGAAATGAGCCACAAGCAATTGTCGCGATTTGTGAAATAGATCTGGGTTGTTCAGACTAGTGGAGCACGTGGCACCTGATCAGCGATTTCGTATTTTCACAAATCGGGAAATCTGAAGTCAATAGTATGGAAATTCTCGATAAGAGAAGTCCCGAAACGCCTTGGGAAGTTTGGGCCCATGGTTATAGCCCCTGGTCTTGTGGCGAACAGGTCCAAGAAAGAAGGTTGGCACCCATCGTGTAGAGTTGGCGACTTGGGGCCTTCGAGGAATCATCTTGGCTATCAATTTTAAGGCAGATCCAACCATTGATCTAGGTGGGTGATTTTGTAAAATCGCATGTCAGGAATTCTGAAGCTTAGCATGTGGGAATCCATGATAACCGAACTCCCGAAACACCTTTGGATATAGGCGCCAGGTCGCGACCCGTGGTCATGTGAAAAAGGGTTTAGGAGAAGCAGCTGGCCCCAGTCACGTATAGAGGACTAATTCAGGGTCCTAGAAAATCATCGCAATCGTTGATTGTGGAGCAGATCTGATCGTCGGTCAGATAAGTGATTTCGCGGTTTCGGGGATCAAGAAATCCGAAGGTGAGCCATATGAAAGCCCCCGAAATGAGAAATGTCAAGATGTCTTGGGAGATTAACATAGGGTCGTGGCCTTGGGTTACATTGAGAAAGGGTCCAAAGGAAAGGAAGCTAACTTTCGAGTCTTGGAGAGCAGGCACGTGGTTGTCCCCTATGCATTTAGTCTTGGCCACTCTCCATGGAAGAAAGTAGTTAATGAAAGTTGGGTTGGGTGGTTGAAACCTCAACTCAATCCATAAATGGAAGGAGTGGAGAGTCTAGAGAAGTCAGCCTGTGGTACCCCTGTGGACAGGTTCCCTGCGAGAGTCATGCCAATCTAAGCCAGTGTCTGACAAAAGACTACGTGCACCGTCTACAAAGAGAGCCTAGACACGTAAATCCTTGAATGTAATCGCTCAACGATTCTCCTGTTGTCAGTGGAAGATTGCTCTGAGTATATAGAGGTCATTTTGATATTTTTTAAGTGTCGATGGTAGAGCCATGCTCCCGGAATTGTAAAGTTTTAATGAACTCTCTGGTTATCTAGTTATGTATATGCATTTGAGACTTCTTGTTTAATAATAATCATCTTTCTTACTCACACTTGTTTCTCTCTGATGCTGAAAGAATTCATGATTGACTGATTCACTTGAATTATTGTGTCTGCATTATAATGAAAGTTTGATTATAGTGTTGTCATAGTTCCTTTCAGTTTTTTTGACATTTAAATTCGAGAAGTTCTTGTGTTTAAATCGTTACTCCTTGGGCTGCCAAAAGACTTGATGTACTCGACAGATCTTTACATTTTCTCATCAAAGTATTCCTCCTACTCACCCTTACTACAACTTACTATCTGAAGTTAAACTAAGACCTCACCTGATTGTGCTTTCCAACCCAGTTTTATGAGTTAGAATGATACCATCCTGAGTCTGCATCCATTAAACTGCCTTTAAATCTATTCATTGTGACATACAAATTGATGGGTATCAGGCTTACCTCTGCTGCAATACAGAGGTGACTTCTGGTGCTAACAGATACAATAGTGGAGGCTCCTCCCATTAAGAGGGTATCATCGACGAATTGGAAGTGATTATTTTTCTTGTTCCCACAAACATTTTTTATGTCTAGGATGTTTTTCGATCTTCTTTCCTTGTCGAATCTTCTGCTCAAAGATTTTTCTGGAAGGATACAAAGAATGAGGGGGGGAGAGGAAAGCCTTGCATCAAGCCTCGAGTGATTTTGAAGAAATTCATGGGTCTATCATTTACTAACTAAGCTATCCAAGGGCTCCTAATGCAAGAAAAAATCCAATTGATGAAGCTATCTCCAAATCCAAATTTTCTCAAAACTGCATATAGAAAATTGTGCCTTACTCTATCAAAAGTGTTAGCTATGTCAATATTAATGATCATCCCTTTTTCTCCTCTGGATTTTCTAGAATGGATAGCCTCTTGCACCAAGATTATGAAGTCAACAATCTGCCACTTCTAAACAAATCCACCTTGATTTGGAGAGATAATTTTGGGGATAAAAGGTATCGGTTAGCGATGGTTTTGGAGATGATATTGTAGGAAACATTTCACAAGGAGATAGGTTGAAACATTGAGAAGGAAGAGGGGTTCGCTTCCTTTGGGATAAGGGATACGAAAGTTGATTTAGTACTTCCCCCATATTGAAAGAGAGATGGAGATATTGTATCATTCTAATCAGTTCAAACTTAATGATGTGCAAAGAAGCCATCATGACCAAGGGCCTTGTTTGGAGGCATTGGGGAAAAAACTCCCTGAATTTATGCTTATGTTATGGGCTGAGATAAAATATCATTTTACTCTTGGGTGGTTAAAGATGGGATATTTTCTAATAGGTTTTCACTATCCCTAGTATCTAACCTACCCTCTTCAATGTAGAGCCCCTCAAAATGTTGATAAGTTGCTTGTTTAATTTGATCAAATGAGGTGACAACCCACCTATCTGAAGTTTTAATTTCTTTGACTTTGTTCTGACATATTCTTGCTTGAGCTTGCTTGTGGAAATACTTTGTGTTTTTGTCTCCAACTTTGAGTCATAGACTTCTTGATTTTACCCTCAATTGTTCTTCTTCCTAACGTAGGGAATTTTGATATTTTTGAAAAGTATCATTTTCCTTATCTATCATGATTTGTGAAACTTGATCAGTTTTTAAGATTTCTTGGATCTCTTCTAACTGATCTATCATATTTTTGAGTTGGGACTCCAAAGGATTATAGTGAAAATTTTCCCAGGATTTGAGCATCGGCTTGGTGTTTCTTAATTTCTTCCCCAAAATATGGACTAAGGAACTAGAGATCCATTGACACCAAGACTGAGAAATAACATTAAAGCGGGAAGGATCTTGTGGACAAAGGGGGTTGAAGTGGAAGGGGATGGGACCAAGGTTTTCAGGGGGAAAAAGTGAAAGGGAAATGGGTTTATGATTAGATCCATCCTAGGGGAGAATGGAAGAGAAAAGAGAGAAGGAGGCTTCAAGGAAGGATCCATTGATCAAAAAATGGTCCAATCTAGCATCAATGTGGCTAGGGCCATGCCATTTATTTTTCTAGGTGAAACAACCCTTAGAGGGTTTTATGTCAATCAAGTCCTAGGAAGCTATTAAATTCTCCATGTATTCTCTAGAAGGGTCACAAACAAGACTTCCCCCTTTCTTCTCTTTTTGGGAGAGAGTGGTGTTGAAGTCACCATCCAATATAAATCAAGAGTTTATGACCCAATCAAGGAGGCTCATCAGAGTATTCCAGCATGTTGTTTTTTCCCTACAAATATTTAACATGTAAACATAAACTAAATAAAAAATTGACTTGAATAAAGGTGGATTAATCTTACTAGTATCCAATGTTGGGTGACATGAGAATATTCAACTTTGAAGACTCAAGAATTCCATAGGGTACAGAGGCCTCCATAAGCACCTCTTGAGATTTTCGCTATTCTGGAACTAGAATGCCAAATCAACTGACTTTCTTGAAGGATCTTCATGTTCTTCATCTTTGTTTCTTGAAGCAAGAGGACATGGGGCTTCTCTGCTCTGAATAGATCTTTAACTAGATTTATTTTGCGTTTACTCCCTAGTCCTTTGCAATTCCATGAAATAATTTTAATCATTTACCTGGTGTTTTATGCTTCCCCCCTTTAGGGGGAAAGGAGTTGTCTTGATTTTTGGAGTGTCTTGGGTCCTTAATGATGACTCTGTCCAAAGTGCTTTGAATTCCTACGTCCCTTTCTCTATTGGTTTTTGCCTCCCTCTTATGTTTTCCCAGTTTTATTCTTTGTTTTTTTAGTATGGCACTTTGTGTTGTCTCTTTGTTTGATGCTTTCTTGAAGCACTCTAGGAGTTCACCTTCTTCCGGGATGGTGGGGATTTCAAAGTCATGGCTAGTTTTTATGGGAGGGGGGTCAGTAGAAGCATAGTGAACATGAATGACACTTTCTTGGGAAGGGTATTCACCTGGGTAGCCCTCATCATGAATATGATAAGAATCAACTCTATGAGTGGCAATGGGGAATTATTTTTGCTCGAGGGGTGGATCTTCCTCTATGTTCAAGAGGGCGTCATATTGGTTCTAACTTACCTCCCAAGATTTCTTCTTTATATTCTCCATAGATTGGGTGTGGACAGAAGGGTTAGGGTTGGGAGGGGTTTGTTGGGGATGGTTTTTTTCTTGGGTAGGTTGTTGAGTTTACTTCACACCCTGTATCATTTTCCTGAGCTGTTGCAATTGTTCCTGGTTCTCAACAGGTGGCGTATATTGAGATGCCTTCAGGAAGTTTTTAGCAAAAAGATTGTATTTGTGGCATGCCTTACATTTGAAAGGGTGTTGTTCATAATCAACTTGTTGAAGGTATGACAAGTTGTCCAAAGTAAGTTGGATTGCTTCAGGAAGGCCCTTTTCGAGGTGAACACACAAATGCGAGCACAAACTTCGATATCGTCCTTATGTTATGTTCGGTCAATGTATTTTCCAAGAGAGTTGCCAATACTGTAGATAGTTTCATCATTCCAGCAATGCAAGGGTAGGTATGGAAGCCAAACCCACACTAGAACCGTTGAAGGAACGTCGTTTTTCGGACATAAGTCAAGAGTCCAACGACTAAGATACATACCTCTTGAGCCCATGAAATAGGGACCACTACGAAAGATCAAATATCTATCCTCTTTCTCCTCGAACATAAAAGAAAAAAAAACTTCCGCAGAACACATGAGAAAGTTTGCCCTTAATCAGAGATCTCCAATTTCTATCAACCCACAAGACCATAGCACGCAGGGACAACCAAATCCTTGTGAACTAGCCTATGAGACTGTTTTCAGTGAACCGAAGCGCTAGTTGCGAGAGGACGAGGCATGAATTGGAAATTTTGGGATCTCGTCAATATTTTTGACAAATATAGAAGACAGAGCCTTAGGGAGGGAGGTGATTAGGAAAAAAAAGGACAATATATCAGGGGTGAGGGAGCCACCCCCATCAGAGGTCGAAGCCATTGGAAAACACTAGACGAAAAGCTAGGGTTTGCTGCAAGCAGGGGTAGAGATCAAGAATCTTTAATCATGGAGAAACAATGAGTATTGCACACATTTTACAAGTCCTCCAAACTTCTTATAAAACTTAAACTTTTAATTTTTTATTTATTTTAAAAACGTTTTGTCACAAAGACTTAAGTAGTGTAGGTATTTTATAAAAAGATCATTGAAGGAAAGTTTCTAAATATTTTTGCAACTAGCGTCAACAATTCCTCACATGCTTTCTAATATTTCATGTTTCAAATTCCCACCACAATATTTTACAAGCACATTCAAAAATTAATTATTGGAATTTCCAAAATCTAGTGCGAAGCTTTCGCGGCTTAAATCAAAACTTCATGTTTTTAACCTTAATACCAAATTTTCTAGAATATATGGTTTTAACTTTTTTTTCATAATTTTTTTAAAAATTCATAGTTTTAATACTAGGATACCTAGCATTATTATTAGCCTATCTTAATAATTTATTTTATATCTTTGTTTTCATTATTACCTTTTCTCAACAACTATCTTTAACTTGTTTTGCATTCCTTTATTATCTCACTTTAAATATAATCCTTTATTATTAGTCTAAGTCAACCTCTTATTTCAATACTTCATTTTAATACTCTATAATTACTTTAATATTTTTATTTCAACGAACTATTTTTAATACTTTAATAATTTATCACCTAATCTCAACTAGTATCTCTTGTAAAAACTTATCAATCTTCACCTATAAGTTCAAACCTTAACAATCTTCTTCAATGTATTAACTTCATTTGTCTTTGATAATGGATTTCCTTTTTCTAAAACATTTTAAAACTTTATACATAGTTTTTATCGAGAAAACTATTTACATACTCGTATTCATAATTTTAACTTTTACTGTAACTTTTTTATGTACTCAATTAACACTTTATCAAAAATCAACTTCAAAAATTTCAAAAAAAATTATGTACTCAATTAACACTTTCTCAAAAATCAACTTCAAAAATTTCAAAAAAAAATGGCCGCAAGTCTCGCGGACT
>JASDQU010437464.1:44842-59426 GCA_032191745.1 Picea mariana | reverse complement strand
TTAACACTTTATCAAAAATCAACTTCAAAAATTTCAAAAAAAATTATGTACTCAATTAACACTTTCTCAAAAATCAACTTCAAAAATTTCAAAAAAAAATGGCCGCAAGTCTCGCGGACTTGATTAATGACTTGTAATTTTTAAAGTTGCCAAAATTCATGGCAAGCATTGTGGAACTAAAATCCAAGATTTTAAAAGTTCCACAAAGGTGTGTTGACTTATTTTTAAAAAATCAACTTTTTAGATTTTGAAATTTAAAAAAAAAAAATCCACCGCAACTTACAAACTTTGGATTATAAATTTTGCCTAAATCTTAAGATCATCGTTTGAACCCACCACCGCAACTAGAGCTTATGGGTTTGACAAACAGGTTTATTCCTCGTGTGGAAAGAGGACTCATTTTCATTGATGCGTCTTATAATATGAAGTCCCAAGCCATCACACTTCATAGAATCAATGACATTGTAAGTGGACTTAGAGGTGATTCTATATGTGGTTGAGTGAAGTTTAAAATGTTTATAATAATAATAATAATAATTTATTTTTAAGGTCACGGAGAAGTCAGCACATTAAATTGGTGTATGAGACTTTTTTGTTTGTGGAACAAGGGAATCCCTTTTGCTCAACAATTTGACCAATAAAATCTACGATTTGATTTGAGTAATAACCATATAAACTACTAAATTAAATTTCATTATACTAATTTGCTTTAACTTGAAGGATGAATTATCAAATCAAATTTCATTATACTAATTGTGATTTTTAAAAATAAAATAATTTAAAAGTTTCCATGAAACATTAACTTGAAGGATGGACGTGGATAATAAAATTGTGATTAAAAAAAAAAACAAATCATGAAACATTGCAACTGATTTCGGAAAATCACTTTAATTATTTATAAATCTTAAATTTTATTAAATTATAAAGTAGTAACATTATTGGGATTATTTATATTAAGATTGTGATTTTTAAAAATAAAATAATTTAAAAGTTTCCATGAAACATTAACGTGAAGGATGGATGTGGATAATAAAATTGTGATTAAAAAAAATAAATTCATGAAACATTGCAACTGATTTCGGAAAATCACTTTAACTATTTATATATCTTAAATTTTATTAAATTATAAAGTAGTAACATTATTAGGATTATTTTATTTCAATCTTACAAGAAAAGGCAAACCATAATAAAAGATCACTTTAATTATTTTAATTTTATTAAATTATAAAATTAAATTATAAAGTAGTAATATTATTCGAATTATTTTATTTCAATAAAATAATAAAATTCTAGCCATAATAAAATTCTTGAAAACCCTTTGAAGTGTCTATGAAAAATACCCAATTATCGGATTATTTTATTTCAATTCCGAAGAAGGCCAACCATAATGAAAGCCTTGAAAACCCTTTGAGGTGTCTAGGAAAAATAGCCAATTATTTAAAGGGAACTTAAAAAAAATAAGAAAGCAATGTATTAATTAAGAGAAGGTAAACCATAATGAAAGCCTTCAAAAACCTTTGAGAGGTTTAGGAAAAATACTCAATTATTTAAAGGCAACTTAAAAAAAAAATAGAAAAGCAATGTATTAATTAAGACCTTTGACTTACCCCATGGAAATAATGTAATATTTTAAAACAAAAAGGGGCCCGTTTCATTTTTAAAAAATCTAAAATTTTTCATGCCAAGAAAATGAAGAAAATGTGGTTATTAATTGGGAGCTCTATAAATATAGGGAAATCAAAAGTAATAAGGGCATCAAAAGTAATAAGGGCATTTTTTTCCTTAAGAAATTGGAGACTATGTTTCTCTAAGTGATGAGTGTTGGCTCGTCCTCGTTGTTATAAATGATATTTCATTTCTTAATGAGAGAAGTCATTGCTCGATAAGAATGTCATCATAATTTTTATTTTTATTTTTAACAAAAACTGAAATTTTATTTATATAAAAGGCATGATCAAGGTCGCATAGTACAAAAGAGGATACTAGTAGAGGATATCAACTACAAAATTTTCATCAAAATTTTATAACAAAGAGTTTGTCAAAGATTTTATTTCTAATATCTAAGCTTTTCGAATCTATCTTAGAACTATCTTTCGGAAAGATTTATTTATGCCATTTTTACAAAATTTTGAAGTGCCTTACTGATCCTTTTAGGCTCGGTCTTCCTCTGGAGCTCAGTCTTCCTCTAGTGGGGGCTCGAGTGCTACATTAAGATCGGGCAAAATTGGGTCTGCCATGCTTCCTGTTTCCTTATTCTGGCTTTGCGCTAAAGAGTTGGTTGGTCTGGCTTCCAGAATTGCTTCCATGCGCTCCCCTTGGCGTCTGAGGAATTCGACTTCGTCTTGTAACTGATTGATTAAGGTGTGATGTTGAGCTAGTGTATCCAGAGTGAAGGTGAGTGTGGAGCTATGAGAATCCAGATGTAGTGCTAGTTGTTGAGTGGTGGAGAAGTTATCATCCACCAATTCATCCACCCATCTTTCTTGAGTTGGGCTATGTGCCATATTGGCAATTAGACTAACTGTAAATACCCTCCTCCAATTACTGGTGATTTCTTTGACTCGATCGGGGTTGGCCCTGAATTTGGTGTTGCTTTCTTTAATTTTGCTTCTATTGTGGTTGTCTCTATAACTGTCGTTGTCAATACTGCCTCTGGCTATGTTTCCTCTGTCTTCACCAGTGCTGGAGCTTCCTCGGACTGTGGGGTTCCTTTCGCTATTGCCGCATACCAAGTCACCTATGTTGCGTCCCCTGCTGCAGTATTTGAAATTTCCTTTCGTCGTGCTGCTCCCTAGGAGGTCGTTGCTCACTGTTTCATCAATTGTTATACCTCTGTTGTTGAAGTTGTGGTGTATTCTCATGAGGCCTCTACTCTTTGACTGCTCTTCCCAATTGAAAATCCACGTTAACAGGTTCTTTTGTGGTTGGATGATACATTGAGTCGGGCGTTGGCCATCCAAAGTTCCTCTTATGGCTAGAATTTGGAAGGAAGAATGTCGTGCAAACTAAAAAATGGAATGACATTCAAGCGTTGATGCAGAAGGTATTGCTAGCATCCTCTTACTGTGAAGCATGGTTGAAATCATTTCACTGGCCTTCACCTCAAGCAGAATTAAGGTAGAGGTGATGTTGTTGGTTGCAAGGCAGGCGTGGAGTGACGGGTGTGACAGGTTCCCACGGAGGAGTAGCTCCTTGCATACCAGGAAATCCATATTTTCTTCTTGTGGCGTAGAGTGCGAGTAGAGTCAATTCTAGTAAGAGAGATAGCCAGAAATCCCTTAAATTCACTGAACAAGGAAGGAGGGGGATTGGGGTGCGAGTAGAGTCATTTCTAGCAAGATAGCTAGCCAGAAATCCCTTAAATTCACTGAACATGGGTTGTGATTTTGAGCTAAATTGGACGTGTGGGATGAGCACAAGGAAGAAGAGCCACCAAGGGAATTGTATATTAGTGAAGGGGCTCACTCAAGTGTTGTGCAAGCCAGTACAAGGCTCCTGGAGATCACATAAGACTTATACGATGTGAGGAAAAGGAATTCCCTGTCAAAGGTTGATCAATGAGAAGTTGTTAAGTGTCCATATTTGTTGAGAATCACCCAAATTTCACCCTTGTGGTATCATGGTCTGGCTAGGGGGTGGCCAAATGTAGAAGGACATAATGCATATGTGCCTATGGTTGGGTGGAAAATCGCTCACCCTCAGTCAATTTGCTAGTAAACTTATATTCATATAAATTCTACTTTATACATTGAAATCTTCCATACAATCAAGAGGAAATTATGCATGTGTGCTTGTATTGTAGAAGATGTGTCATTAGTTTTGGAAATGCATGAAATAATATGTTGCATGTTAAATTTTTTTTAATTGTAGTGCAATACATTTCTTAAATTGAAGAAAATTACCCTTAAAATCATGTTTCAACACTTAATAAGTGTAAGTCATGATTGGTGCAGATTTGGGGATATGTTGGTGATGTGATTTAGTGTACAAACTACATCTTGATTGAATTTAGATAGACTAATAATACTGTGACTATGTAGTGATCACAAATCAATATGCTTAGTCTTGTCCCCTAATTTCCAAGAACATTACTTCTAGTGCAGGAGATCACGTTGCAATAAGGAAGGGGAAGATCACGTTGCGAGAAAAGTGTTTTTCTCGCAATGTGATAAAGAGAAAGATGAAGTCTTTCATGAGGTAAAATATTTTCCCAAATGTGATATGTTGAGGTAAAATATTTTCCCAAATGTGATATGTTGCACAAGGAAGATTCTTCAAGGTGCGACGTGTTGCTCGGAATAAATATTCCAGAGTGTGATATGTCACACAAGAATATTTTTTGAGTGTGACACGATGCGAGAAAAATAAGTTTCAGACGTTATAAACGATGAACAATGGCTTGTGGCAAGGGAGAAAAACTTCGCTAGTGTGACACACTACAATCCAAAATATTTTTCTCATGCGATGTATCACATGAATTAAAAATCAAGAGTGTGATCAGCATCGTGGGCTCGAATGTTTTCAAGAGTGCGATAAGTGCCATGGGATCGAATGCTTTCAAGAGTGCGACAATGGGAACAAGGCAAGGAATGAATTTTTCAACCAATGCGACAACACATCACGAGGATAGAACTTTTCCTGTAACACAACAAAGAAAAAGAGATGACATGTCATAAGTCATAATTGTTTCTAAGATGTAGTGTGTCACATGATTTAAATGTTTGTGGCACAACATAAAGTTTGAGAGAGGTGTGATAGAGTGCTTGAAGAACTTTTTCCATGTTGTTATAAGCTGAAGAGAGGCAATATGACTTGGTAAACGTGTAACCCATGGACTATCCGTATGAAACATGTTGTGTCATCATACAATTCCACATCATACAGCATGTGTGGGTCCATGTATAGAAGATGACATGGTAAGAGAGAGAAATCCCTTAAGAAACTTCAAAGGGCCATAACTTTGCACTCAGATCTTGGAATCGAGCAAGAGTACAGTCATTATAAAGCTCTCGACAAGTAGATTGTTTTTGTACGCTCATAAGTGACATTAGAGATGTGTTTTAAGAGGCAATTTTTGAATACCTCATCTCCTTAATGAAACTTATGGGGTTGGGTATGTTACAATTAGTATTAGAGCAGATTTCAAACATGAGGCATGGATGGGCCAAAGATAGACCATAGAGTCAGCATCATCAGAACTTCTAGATATGCATAAGGTAGAAACAAATCATTTGACATAGCACTAGAAGATATATAATTTGAAGGTATGGATGGAATTGATATCATGGAATTTCTAGTATTTCCTAAAATTATGGTTTGGAAGACTCTCTGGTGATTATAATTGTTGCATTGGTAAAAGTTAGAGAATGTATGATCAATTTTCTTGTGCTTGAGGGATTGATTTATAAGTTGAAATGTGTGATGGTTAGTCCATTTGCTTATGATGGAAGGAGTCTAAGTTCTGAGTATATGAGCAAGAGTAATATGGCCATGGCTATATTTTCAATCTCTAACAAGGTAAAGACTACATCCATGACTGAATGTTATGTTCATGATGAACCTCCCTTTGGTATTGTGAGCTTACATGAAGGAAGTCACTTGAAGATGTCCACCCTTGGAAATTATAAATGTGAATCTCCATGAATTGGTAAGCCTGGATGATTGTTGGTTGAGAGACTAGACACTTAGAAGGATAAGGACCCTAGTGAGGGATGAGGCTCATCCTTGTCCTTTATGTAAAAAGTTAAAGCACATGCTTGAAAGTATCATCTATTGTCCTAGTTTGGTTGTCCTTGAAAGCTAAAAGCACTCTCCACCCATGGTAAAGTAGATGACTGTTGAAACATAATAATCTTAGATGGTACATTGTATGGTTAATGAGAGATGGCTATAACATTTGGAGGGATCACGATGCATAAGAAAGAGAGGTTATTTGATGCTTATAACCTTATTGAGGAAAGTTGTCATTCTGGAAAAGGAATGTATATGTCTATTGATCAGAGTGCATGCTTGTTATACCTTGGGCAGTGCCAAAAATTTCCTAGTTGACTTCAGTTGGTGAGTCATGTTGCCTGAGGTGCTCATAAAGAAAGTGTGCAAGAGACTGCTCTCCTAGGAGAGAGACATATATTGATGATTATGTCTTTATATATTTTAATGTGAATAAGTGTGAACTCTTATGAAAGAGGTTGACCTTGAACCTGAATGAGAATGGATGAGTGATGAGGAATTGTGTATACGATGCACCCGCACACATGCATGCTAATAAATTTATATATAAATATGCATATGAACATCTATGTTCAAGGTAGAGTTGGCCTACAATGTTGAATAAAGGGATCTTGTTGAAGACCCTTACATGAGTTCGATTATGAAGGAGGAAATAGTGATTGTGGTATTTTGGGTAATGTTATTGCCTAGTTGACCTTATCTTAAAGGTTTTTCTTATCATGGCTCTGAGAAGGTTATAAGCCACTCCTGAGAAAGAGTTGGAATAAAGTGCTCACTCGACAAGTGAGCATGAGTACTATGTGACAGGGATGATTTTAGGGGACAAATTTCGCTCATGGGCTAATTTTCCATGGTTTTTCCCCAAAAACTATTTGTTATTCTAAAAATGATTCACCCAAATTCTATAGGATAAAATTATCTTACCTTAAAAATTGCCAAAAATTTATACAAACTATATAAAATCCTTAGAAATTGGAATATTTTTACAAATATATCGCCAAACATTTTATAGTTGGCATATGTAGGATTAGTAATATTCACCAAGGCTTCTACATTTTAAAATAAATTCCCATCCTTAAAATCATCCCTGCTATGTGAGGCCTAATATACATCAAGTTTCTTTTGTTGATGATTACTTCATGAGAAATAAAGTAGCATACTTAGGATTATACCTACGAGACTTTCTATTGGAATAATGGTGAATATTTTGAAAGACAAATTGATTTTAATCCATGTTGAGATTGTAAGAATTGTTGTAAAAAGACATTATGGACTTTCTAGTGCAATTCTTGGGTGCTAATGTTGAGTGGTCCTCCATCGAAACAAGGGGGATTGATAGGTAATAATGTATCTTGCTAAGGCGAAAACATTGCATGGAAATGATCTTGATTGTAGATATTCATCCAATAGTAGTAGAATAACACTAACAAGTGGTGTAATGTATTGGCATGGAAGGATGAAAGGTCATCCAAATGATCATTTGAGATTATTCCTAAAGTTGTGATGGATGTTTTACATTAGAAAACGCCATGATGAAGACTAATAGGAATTGTGACCTTGGTGAATAATAAAACTACATGGGAAATGAATCAAAATACCAGTGATGAGAAAGGAGCAGAGCAAGTGTTGTCCAATTAAAAGACAACTATCTTGATATTGTTGGATGACACACCATGCAACAAATAAGATGCATATTAAAGTAGTCACATGTGGGTGGAATATGGGAAGGATTCGACAAAAGAACATAATTATGAAGAATGATAAAGAAACAAAAGATGCAGATGAAGACTATGTATGTCTTAGAATGATATCAAGTAGAATTTTGTTGTAATTTTGCAACACCGACTGAAAACAATTGTGCACGGAAAGTGCAAGGGGGAGGGTTTTCCTGGATTATTCTTGTTAATATGATCATATTGGTAAAATACTAATGAATTTTAAATGCATATGATTGTTATGTTGGAATTCTAAAATAAATATGTGAAGCAACCTTTGATACACTAAAATAAGATTGGATCAATAAGGGTAGTTCTAGGTGAATAATATCAAGGTGGACTTGACTATACTGCTTAAGAGAAAGAGAGTTCATGGAATAGATTAGTTGGGTTGTGAGTTCCTAGTTGTGTAGGGGAATTGGAAGGAAGAATCCCTTGAACTCCTCTCTCATTATCTATTATATTCTCTAGTATGAGAAACCTCAGTGTGGAAATATTTCAAGCATGGGAATGCTAGTGAATTATCACAAAAAAAAATTATGAATTTCGTGTGCATTAATAAATGCATCTAGAAGTGAAATGGTAGAGTGCATACATATATGTTAGGGCATGTTTGATAATGTTTGCATAAATTAGAATTGTTGTAGCATGTACATTATGATTGACATGATAGTTGATATGATTGTGGTTGTGGTTGTTGTGTGAAGGAACAGTTGGATATGTTAATAATATAGTTACCTACGGTGGATAACCTCATGCAGAGGAAAGGGACAAGAGGATGCTTGTCGAAAGGCTAATGAAGGGACCATATGAGCTCCAGGAAATATCATTTGGACATGTAACATTAAGAAAGATGACAACAACCATGTAGGAATGAAATTTGTCATGCCAAAATGGTAGGTAATATTAAGGGAATTGAGTAAGAAATTCCTTCATATATATTTTGTATCTTGATTGCTAATAGTGATTGAAGGAAAATATGTCATTAACACCAGGTAGGGTGTGATCGGGGCAGGGAACTGCTGATATGAAAAGATTCGTAAAACATTTGTAATGCATATGTAAATTATATGCCATGCTTGAGCTAATTGACAATGAATGAATGATTCATCACACTCGTTTTATGAATCATGTAGTGTATATGTTAGATGCATTAAGTGAATGCATGGTTATGTGGTATCTTGGAGATCAATGCATGATGCATTGTATGAATGTGGCCATGAGCATTGACATAATAGTTATGGCTTGAGTAATGGATTGCATTATGTAATACTAAGTGTTATGCTAATTCACATGAAATGAATAACAATTTCATATTGTTTGTTATGACTAATAATGGAAAGTGATGGAATTGATAGTGTGGAAATTTGAGGTTTTGTGTAAATTGTAGAAAATGTTGCAATGAAAATATTATATCAAGTACTAACAATTGACAATTGATTGAGAGGTCAAATACATTGCAGTAAAAAAATTATCATACATGAATACTCACATTTATTTGGATGATTGGAATTTTAGGTTACATGTATAAATTTATAGTATTTGTAGGCCCAGAGTAAGTTACGACAAACTAGGCATTACAAGTGGATGGGGTGTTTACAACAATTTCATCTAGTCATCAAGTATAAGAAGGGAGGAAAAAACAAGTTGGTAGACATCCTTTAAAAACCACCCACATCCAAGATTACAAATTTGGGAACTTTGATGCACATGGATCCTTTTACCCATGATGCATACAAATAGTCATGCATAGAGGATGAGGAATTCAAAGAGGTGTTTCATCAACTACATGGCCAAATGCATATAGAAGAAGGTGGCAACAATCATGACTATCATTTCCAGAATGGTTTACTCTATATGATTCACAATCTCTATGTCCCTAAAGGTGAACGACTGCAGCTTATCAGAGAGGCCCACACCTCCAAGGTTGGAGGACATTTTGGTGTTGGGAAGATAGTTGCCAATTTACAAAGGCATGCGTACTAGCCTAGAATGCAAGAATATGTAGCACAATATATTAGAGGATGTATACTTTGTTGTACCATCAAGCCCAGTAATAGAAGTAAGGTCTATACCATCCCTTACATGTAGCCACTCGACCTTGGGAAATCATTTCCATGGATTTTGTGGGAGGTTTTCCAACCACACAGAAGGGACACGACTATTTATTTGTGGTAGTTGACAAGTTAAACATAATGTGCATTCTCATGCCTTGTAAAAATAGCATCAAGGGATAGGAAGAAACAAACTTGTTCTTTGAACAAGTCTGGGTTCACTTTGGGATACCAAGGAACATAATCTCAGATAGGGATACCAAATTTATTAGTGAATTTTGGACTACATTGTGGGAGAATATGGACACTAAGTTAAAGTGGTCTGCAACATTCCATCCACAAACAGATGGGAAAACATAAGTAGTCATAAGGAATTTGGTGCAAGTTTTGAGGGGTTACAATCAAAAGCATTTGAATACCTACGATGAAAATATGATCTATATACATGATCCATGAGGATCTAAGGAATGCTCACAGAGGTCTAGGAGGATCCAGAATGCTCATAGAGGTCCAAAAGGATCCATAAAATCTTAAAATTCAAATATCCAAAAGTCTCTCTAAAATACCATCAATGCGTATAGCTCGACGATAGCTTTCCAACGGTGAAAAAATCACCTCAAACAGAGTTTGTATGCAAAAGATATGGCCGGTCAAAGTTAAAGTCAACTAGGTCAAAATTCAAAGTCAAAGGGGTCAAGGTGAAACATGTCACCACTGCAAGGGTGATACATGGCACGACCTTATAGGTCGCATGATGATGATGTGGACACACCCCCAAGGTTCCACGTGGCATGACCGTACCCTGACTGGACATGTGTGTTGGCATCTGTACATAATGGTGGATTAATCGTTTGTTGACACATGGCATGGATAGAACAATGAGAGGCCACCATGTGGTAACCTCCCATTGGCCAATTATGGTTTACACATGTTAAAATTATATGGGAATCTGGAGGATCGAACCCATGACATCCCAAATCCATACACAAACCTTTGTTACCATTTCGCATGCACATTAGTTCTTAACAATACATGGCGCCATATCTATTTAAACTTGGTCAAAGGTTCAAACGACAGTAAAAGGGCCGAGGGACTAAGCCCTCGACCCTAGTTATATGTAATAAAATGTGTGACCATGCCCTGTAATCGTGTAGGGAGTTAACAATGGTCTACGCCATATACCATTTATATTATATGGTTACAAACCATATAACAAAACAACGAAAAGAAATGAGGTAGGTGGGGATCGAACCCCTGACCTACCAAATATATAACCAATGCCTTAACCAATATCCCAACAGAACCCCTTATTACGAGATTCTCCAACTAATTGATTATTGTTTTTGCCTATTGTTTTGGATGGGGAGTTAAGGGCCCGCGACCTATATAATGGGCACGAATTCCCATGTTTGCACACAGACTAAGGGAATATATCTTGAGAAGACACATATTTCAATGCATGCACAGATCCTAAGGTACATTTGCATATATTTTCATGCAAGAAGAGGAACCATGTATGGTGTTGTCTCGATATGCATGCCATGGGGTATATTAACCGCACCTTGATAACTTTATACTCATTTTTCTCGTTTTCTCACGAGTATGAATTTGAGGTCTATTTTATGATCAAAGGTCATTTGTAACAATCTTGGTCCATATTTACATTAACGAGCGCCATAGTGCATCGATTGGCATGTAAAGAGGGTGAAATTGAGCCAGTTCAAAATTTGGTCGTCTCTATACTCAAATTTCTCATAATTTCGCAAGGAATTCAATGATGAACTCATTTTCATGGTTTGAGCAGAGGAATTAAACATAGTCCATTAAATTGTCTTTTTGTAATTCCATGTTGTAATGTAATTTGGCATTTTGAGATGATGAAGAATAATCTTACTATCTAAAATGGACTTGAAGATGAAACAATATATGTAATTTGAGTTCTTTTATTTTTTGATGTGTCAACTCATAAATCTGTAAATCAATCATCATTTTATGAGTTTTTGGATAAGGAGGGCAACATCATTTTTCTGTAAATCACCTCAATATGATCAAGAATTTATTTTGAATAAAGTTAGATGCTATATGTATATTATAAAAGAATAAGTGGTATCTAAGGATGTATTGATCAAGTGGTATCAGAGCTAGTTTTGACATGAATTTGGAAGTTGTTGATCCAAGAATTAAGTTGGTGAATATTTTGAATACTCTTATCAAGAGGACAAAATGAGTAAAGCTCTCATGAAGTTGAGGTTGCAGAAGAATATTAATCAAAAAATACAGAAGGAGAATTCTGAGTTAAGGATGTAGTTGCACACTCTCGAGGAAGAGAAGCAGAGGCTGCAAGATCGACTGATATGTCATGATAAATTCCATAGAGGTATTTTTCATGAGTTGGAAAGAAAATTGCATATCAGAAATCAAGTATTGGCACGATCAATTTCAATCCGTGAATATTGGCAGGTTGAGAATGTAAAGTCTCTGATGCAAAAGGGACTATTTCTTTCAAAAGGCATGATCAAGAAGGATGACTCCTCATATTATTCTTTTTCCCTTCAAGATGGAGAATGATCGAGGACGGCTGAAGCAAAGAAAACTTTAGATGAAGAGGTCATTTATAAACAATTAGTTTTACCTTTCAGTCCATAGAAAGGTAACATGTGTAAGACATCTTCAGAGAAGGATGTGCACTCTAAAGAAGGATTGGAGACTTTTCCCACTGGTAAATGGCCTATGTATCCATGTGTTTCCTATGGAACTAGTAACCATCATATGGGGAAGTGTCGAAGAAGACAGTCAGTTCAATAAAATCCATCCAAGAAGAAGGTTAAAGGTAAATATCATTTCTCAAAGCAAAGGAAAATGGGGAATGACAAAAATTGATCGTGGTTCCAAGATGGGAACAAGATACTCTGCTCTTATTGTGGTAAGAGTGGACATCAGATCGAGAAGTGCTGGACACTTTACTTGTACTTATGTCTGAAGCAGAACCATAAATATGTAAAGGCACTTGCAAGAAGACAAGAAACATGCCCAAATGAAGTTAATTGTCTCACTGAAATATTTGAGAAAGAATACTTCATAATGGTTGGTATTAATAAAGTGATATATGAAGACATCGAGGAATGTTTCATGGACAGTGGCTCATATCGCCACATGAACAAGATGAGCCATTTTCCATGAAACATTCCTCGATGTCTTCATATCAGTATTTTTTATTTTTTGAGAGTCTGACATAGATTGCTATGTAGGATCTGGAACTAACACGAGACAAGCAATAAGAGGGTATGGATATGTAAGATTCCAGCTCAAGTCAAGAGGATTTATGGAATAGAACATATGTTATATGTTCTAGATTTGAAAGTAAACATACTCTCAATTGTGTCTTTTGAAGATGAAGGCTATGCAGTCACATTCCAGAATGACCAGGTACTTCTGTATTCAAGGGAAGTTGCTCCAGATACAACAATAGTGCTTGGTGTTCGCAAGGAGAAGTTATATAGGTTATTGAGAATACATATAGTTTGGTATAATGTTTTTTTGGATTCAACATCATATTCAACATCATATTCAATGTCAGATTCAACATCAATGTCAGAGGCATTGTCAGAGATTGGAAGCTGTGAGACTCCTTCCAGTACTAAAGGGATGACGAGTCCATGAATAAACCATCCATCATAAAATATTTCATTGTAAATATGTATATTTGTAAATGTAAGTTGATATGCATATGCACATATCTCCTAAAGTCTATTTAGAAGGATTGTAAGCCACTCATTGTAGATTATCAGAGTGAGAGGAATTATGTAAAATTTCTATATTGTCACCTTATATGTTGATAAGAGTGAGAGGAATTTTATAAGAGAGTTTCTATACTTCCACCTTATATGTTGTTAAGAGTGAGATGAATCTCATAAAAAATATTTCTATATAGTTGTTGGGCCATGGAATTGTCATCATTTTTCCCTATTTTTAATCCCGTCTTGCTTACCCATAACCTTGTATTAATGCTTACTAATCCATTTTTATGCTTATATGAAGAATTTAGAACCAAGGTGATTTCCATTGCATTTATTTAGCATTTCATATGAATTATGGTTAAATATTAGAGAAATAACATATTTGCATTTATCTTTGAGTTAATATGCAAAAACGATGTTCCAGATAGGTTCGCCACATAATGTATTTTGGTTCCCACTGCTGCTGCAACCATGGGCACTATTGTTGCAACTCTGAATATTGTTGCAACTCCAAGCACTATTGCTGCAACTCTGAACATTGTTGCAACTCCGATCACTGCAACAACTTCGAGCACTATTGTTGCAACTCTGAACATTGCTGCAAATCCTTACAATGGTTGTTGAAACTCACTAGAGAACTATTCTATGTTGCAACTCCCGTTCCACAACTTCAGGTGTTGCAACTCCCGTGCCACAACTCCTAAGCTTCAACTCGTCTAGGTAATCTTGAGTCGTCAGAACTATGAGCCAATGGAACCTTTAGCCATGTTGTGTGACAATTATGGATCCATGCAACAAAAATGTTAATCCAAGTATCCACTCAAAGAATTAATAGAGATTCCATGAATTTAGTATTACATATATTTGGGAAAGCTAATAAACGTGAAATATGTTGTTCCAATTACGTTTAGGAAGCCACAACTCATGATTAATGCTATACCCGAAAATAAAGACATCCAAATTAGACAATGATTTTCATATGAATATTTTGGAGTGATGGAGACGGATTAGAAAATTCCATGACATGGGTTTTGTGCAGAACATGCCCAATTAGCTAGAATGCGAGAAGTTTCCCCAGAAAATGTGCGAGGTGGACATACAAACGGTTATTTGAAGGATACTTTCCCAAATTTATTGTTGTGACCGCCTTCTAAGCTTGCTAAATGAAGCATCCACTTTAATAGTAGAGATTTGGTCATAGATCCACATTCGTTTTATATCAAAAACAATAATATTAGATAAGAAGAAAATCCTGGAACCGTTGATCATGTTAGTTTGATTAGTTTTGTATTATTAGCAAAGATCTTGTAATTACTTACTAGTTGTTTTTTAGTTTCTACTTATTAGT
>JASDQU010437464.1:25351-43711 GCA_032191745.1 Picea mariana | reverse complement strand
TTACTACTTTATAATTTAATTTTATATATATATTTATTTATTTATTTTAAGTAAAAAAGATAGTATCTGCTATATTAAGTTAACAGAGAAATATTGACAAAATATACAGAGATATAGTTATCCCGAGTCATCAAAAATGTTGCCTTTTTACTGGAAACCAACATAGTTTGGAGTGAAATGAGTCTAGGAAGATAAGCTAAAACGGTTTTGCCCCCTGTCCTGCCCAAAGGAAACCAGGACAGGTGGCCATAATTCAAGTTTACATTTAGCAACAACATGATTAAACAGAAAACAAACTAGCATAGGAGAACTCAGATACCTGGTGACCAGTCGCCATTGCCTTTCTGCCACGTGGGTCTGGCTGGGATGGAAAACGGTTGCGCGCACATTAGACATTTCCTTTTTGCTGGAGCGTTGGAGTACACATCGAGTACCAGGTCCAGATGCTATCCCATGAAAAGGCTCTGTGCTCCTGGTTTGCCATGTGGCCTCGAAGTTCGAATACCAGAGCCAGATGCTCTGCACGGAGGAGTGAACCATGCAAGTCATTATTTCTTACCTCGTCGAAGGTTTCGTTCCCCACTTCCACGTTCATCCCTGCTCTGGCCTTGATCACGTTCAGTCTTGTACTGACCGCATCCACATTCATCCCTGCTCTGGTCTCGTCCACATTCCTTTCTGCGCATGCATTGTCCTGAGCCTCGTCCTCGTTCGTTGCCTTCTTAGCGTGGCTAGTGTCACCTGTCCACGGTATCTCTTCAACAATACAAATTGGGAAATCGTCTACTGGCTCTCCCTTCGGACCGCTTCCAGCCTGTATATCAGGCACCGTGGCTTGGGGTTCTAGGGTGGTTGCTAAGTCCTCCAGGTACGGTATTTCATCAACATAACAGGTTGGAAACTCGTCCGAAGCGCCTTCCTTCAGACGGCTTTCGGGCTCAATTGCCATGGTGTGTGTGCTACGTTCTGTTCCAGGCTCAGCGATAATGACGTGGAGTGCCAATTGGTCGGCTCGAGCTCTTTGTCGTAGAATGGAAGTCACCATTGACAGAGCGCGCTCCAGGTTCTTCCTCCTTTGCCTTTGCTCTTTGTGGGTGTACCAGGCCGAGCCTCGGCGAGGCCTGCCTCGCTTCCTTGTCATTGTTGATGAGGGGTGGATAAAGATATAGAGAGAATGAGCCAAAACGAGAGTGAAACAAAACGGGAATGAACCAGAACTGCACCAGAGCTCCCAACCGACAGGGAGGTCAAAAACGAGAGTGAACCAGCTTTGTCCAGGCTTGCCACCTTTCGAATTACCAAATGATGGCTTCATATGGCTTCCCATTAACCCTGTCATATTGAATGTTGGCTGAGTGAGTGTGTTCGCGCGAGGGAGAAGTCCCTCCTCCGTATAGCAGCTGTAATGGCCGTCTACCATCGTAAATGCGGAAGGGATGGGGAGCAGCCTACAACATTTAAGTTGTGGCTTGATATTAAGTCATGTGGCAAGGCGTCACCATGTGTCACCCCATCCAAGGTATAAAGTAGTAATATTATTCAAATTATTTTATTTCAATCTTACAAGAGAAGGCTAGCCATAATAAAATTGTTGAAAACCCTTTGAAGTGTCTATGAAAAATACCCAATTATCGGATTATTTTATTTCAATTCCAAAGAAGGCCAAACATAATGAAAGCCTTGAAAACCCTTTGAGGTGTCTAGGAAAAATACCCAATTATTTAAAGGGAACTTAAAAAAAAAGAAAGCAATGTATTAATTAAGAGAAGGTAAACCATAATGAAAGCCTTGAAAAACCTTTGAGAGGTTTAGGAAAAATACTCAATTATTTAAAGGCAACTTAAAAAAATAGAAAAGCAATGTATTAATTAAGACCTTTGACTTACCCCAATAAAATTGTTGAGAACCCTTTGAAGTGTCTATGAAAAATACCCAATTATCGGATTATTTTATTTCAATTCCAAAGAAGGCCAAACATAATGAAAGCCTTGAAAACCCTTTGAGGTGTCTAGGAAAAATACCCAATTATTTAAAGGGAACTTAAAAAAAAGAAAGCAATGTATTAATTAAGAGAAGGTAAACCATAATGAAAGCCTTGAAAAACCTTTGAGAGGTTTAGGAAAAATACTCAATTATTTAAAGGCAACTTAAAAAAATAGAAAAGCAATGTATTAATTAAGACCTTTGACTTACCCCACGAAAATAATGTAATATTTTAAAACAAAAAGGGGCCAGTTTCATTTTAAAAAAATCTAAATTTTTTCATGCCAAGAAAATCAAGAAAATGTGGTTATTAATTGGGAGCTCTATAAATATAGGGAAAACAAAAGTAATAAGGGCCTTTTTTCCCTTAAGAAATTGGAGACTATGTTTCTCTAAGTGATGAGTGTTGGCTCGTCCTCGTTGTTATAAATGATATTTCATTTCTTAATGAGAGAAGTCATTGCTGGCTAACACTGTCATTATAATTTTTTTTATTTTTTTTTAACAAAAATTGAAATTTTATTTATATAAAAGGCACGATCAAAGTTGCATAGTACAAAAGAGGACACTGGTAAAGGATACCAGCTACAAAATTTTCATCAAAAGTTTACAACAAAGAGTTCGTCAAAGATTTTATTTTTAATATCTAAGCTTTTCGAATCTATCTTAGAACTATCTTTCAAAAAGATTTATTTATGTCATTTTTACAAAATTTTGAAGTGCCTTACTGATCTTTTTAGGCTCGGTCTTCCTCTGGAGCTCGGTCTTCCTCTAGTGGTTGCTCGAGTGCTACATTAAGATCGGGCAGAATTGGGTCTGCCCTGCTTCTTGTCTCCTCGTTCTGGCTTTGTGCTGAAGAGTTGGTTGGTCTGGCTTCCAGAATTGCTTCCATGTGCTCCCCTTGGCATCTGAGGAATTCGACTTCATCTTGTAACTGATTGATTAAGGTGTGATGCTAAGCTAGTGTATCCAGAGTGAAGGTGAGTGTGGAGCTATGAGAATCTAGACGTAGTGCCAATTGTTGAGTGGTGGAGAAGTTATCGTCCACCAATTCATCCATCGATCTTTCATGAGTTGGGCTATGTGCCATATTGGCAATTAGACTGACTGTAAATACCCTCCTCCAATTACTGGTGATTTCTTTGACTCGATCAGGGCTGGCACTGAATTTGGTGTTGTTTTCTTTAATTTTGCTTCTATTGTGGTTGTCTCTATAACTGTCGTTGTCAATATTGCCTTTGGCTATGTTTCCTCTGTCTTCACCAATGCTGGAGCTTCCTCGGACTGTGGGGTTCCTTTCTCTATTGTCGTATACCAAGTCACCTATGGTGCGTCCCCTGCTGCAGTATTTGAAATTTCCTTTCATCATGCTGCTCCCTGGGAGGCCGTTGCTCACTATTTCATCAATTGTTATACCTCTGTTGTTGAAGTTATGGTGTATTCTCAAGAGGCCTCTACTCTTTGACTGCTCTTCCCAATTGAAAATCCACATTAACGGGTTCTTTTGTGGTTGGATGAGACACTGAATCGGGCATTGGCCATCCAAAATTCCTCTTATGGATAGAATTTGGAAGGAAGAATGTCGTGCAAACCTAGAAATGGAATGACATTCAAGCGTTGATGTGGAAGGTACTGCTAGCATCCTCCTACTGTGAAGCATGGTTGAAATCCTTTCATAGGCCTTCACCTCAAGCAGAATTAAGGTAGAGGTGATGTTGTTGGCTGCAAGGCAGGCGTGGAGTGATGGGTGAGATAGGTTCCCACGGAGGAGTAGCTCCTTGCATACCAGGAAATCCATATTTTCTTCCTACGACATATAGACTCCCACGGGCCAGAGGATGCCCAGGTACATTGTTCCCCCGAGCATGACACTCGGCTTATCACTTAAACCTTTCAGCTAAAACATCACGTGGGAGGTGGTGCCAGGTGGAGCACATTCNAAGTGACCAGGACCCATTCCATTTGCTAGATTTGCCTGCAAAATATTTTTGTTATGCCATGAAGCTGACATGTATTATTCTAGTTGTTTATTGGTGCACATGAATATTGTGGGAATGATATCTTTTTTGTTGTAGATTAGTCTTGCAACCTGGCATTTATTTATGTCTTTCTTCAATATTTTCGCTGGTTAGAATGTGGAATTATTACTTTTACTTGTGCTTGCAGCCTATCTTGTTGTTTGTAATTTGGAGTTTACATAAGAATATTTTTGAGAATTTTTTCCAGTTTTATTAGTATCTTATATTTGCTTCAATCAATTCTTTGCTCTTCTTGTTCTGGTTAGGGTAGGTTAGTTTGGATATGAGGCTGCAACTTTTAGTTTCAACTATATATTATTCATAGACTATTAGTGACTCTAAGCTTATGTAGTCTTTAGCTAAGTGAATTAATTCCTTGTTATTGCTTGTACTTATTTCTGTCAACTTTGTATCTTTAGTTTTTTTATTTCATTAGTTTAGAGAATTTTGCATTTTCATATTAGTTTAGTTTCATTTCGTTCATTGCATTAGAAAACCCTAAATGGTGGACTAGGCCACAATCAGTAAAACCAAAGAAACAATAATGGATATATAGCCAGAATCTAGATGGATTTTCCTACACCAAATGGGAGAGAGTCTAATTGGGCCTCTTTTATATGGATAACCTATGTTATTGATGCTAGGCATTTCGCTCCATCAACAATTCACAAAGAGTTTTTAGGGTTACTTTGATGGGTCTTCCCTCGAGATTCTTTGGTATATGTGGTGCATTACTCATATTGGAATAGAGAAATAAAAAGGAAATGAACTAGGAAACAAGAGTAGAAGAAGGAACTTGTGCATTTGATTAAGTCACACTCCTTGCCAACTTGAACAATTTGTGAACACAACTCTGTTTTAGGAGCTTCTAGAGTTAATGTAACATGCCCATTTTCATCCCCTGATATAATATGTAATTAATTATGCTAATTGTTGTTTTAATTTCGACATGATAATTAAGTATGATGTCATGATGATCTTGACATGTAAACATTGTAAATATTATATCCTTTAGCTAATAAGAAAAACATCAACAACTGACCAAGGCACGAGCAGCTAAAGGGACCCTGATACCATGAGTGGGGAATAGTGAGGGGGCCAAGAAGGGGTTCAACATGTCTAATGATTCCTAGCAACCATTACCACAATATTTTGTGATGCCAAATTGATTTTTAATTATCCTCCATTTCCCTCATTGACTTGACAAGCAATCATTAAATGAAGTTGGTGAAAGGACCACCTTCCACAATTATGAGAGGAATGGGCTGAGTACTTGGAGGATGAGACTTGTAGGTAAAATCACCCTCGAGAAGATTCACCCCTTGTTTTGGAAATCATGCCATGACTTGAAGGGTGAGTTGCATGGGAAAAGAGAGGTCATTTTTTATTGGGGACAAAGAGAAGACCCACACATGTGGTTGACAGGGGGTCGATATGAGAGGACCCACACATGTGCATGAGTCCAAGCAACAAAGGATGGTAATAGTCACTGTTAGTCTCTAATTTTGTCTTGGTTTAGTGAGAAACCCTTATCCTAAGTCTTCCTTACCCACACTTCATTTTCTGTTTCTCGTTGATTTCAATTTTTTGTTTTTTATGGTTTGCATTATAGTTTTGGGATAGTTTATTTAAGTTTGATTTTGAAAGACACGGTTTAAAAATGAGGTGCCTCCTTGTATGCCTGTTTGAATTTCAAATGATCAAATTTTGCTAAGTCATTAATAGCGCTACGGGGATAAGCCTATTCCCATAGCGCCAAATAATCATGCCTTGATACGCGCCTGCCATCCCGATTTCATTATGATGACACGAATCGTGGGTTGAGAGTTCGCATGTGTCCACGAAAGCTTGGAAATCATTTGCAAAATTCAACCGTTTCATAATCCGATTGTTGTGTACTCGCGCAGGACTCAATTCAAATCACCCTTTTTCTTGATGATCGTTATATTATACCTGTTCGATTTCGCTGAATTCAAGCTTGCAATGAGGAATGCATGTATCCACTCAAAGGAACGGTATACACTAACAATTGCAGGTGGAAAATTTGGAACCTGAGGGTGCAATTGCAGAATTGTGTTTGATGGCGCCAAAGAGGAGCGGATAGGTTGTCAGAATAGAACCAGAGGGTGCCGAACTTCTTTAAGCCTATCCTCAGATGGCTCAAAGGTTTAGAGATACTAGGTGGTTTGAATTCCTCACCACTTTTCAAGGTTATGATGAGAAAGTCTCCATGGAGTTCGCTCTGAATTTTGATGGTCACGAGGTCAAAATCGGTAAAATGTCGATGCTAGTAACATAACAGACTATCGCAAAGGCTTGCAGGCTGGTAGTTGGAGGAGAAATATGGTGGAAGAGAGAGCATGTGGTTACTGAATTTGTAAACCAATTCCTGCTTCCAGAAAAGCAAAATCCGGATTGGAGAAGGGGAATACCTCGTAGATGGATTTGACCCGAATGGCATTAGACTCTGATCATGATTCATAGGTATGTCACCTGTGAAGGTAGATTCTCACTGGTCTATATCTACCACGTCAGGATACTAATGCATTTAAATGGTGATTACCCATTAAATATCCCTTATTTTCTTCTCAAAATCTTGACAAAGATGTCAAAAAGAGTGCAGTCACTCTCCACCAATGCTAAAAGCATCCTTTTCCATCAAGTCTTGATTAAAACCTTAGTCATGTCTGCTTTGAACGAATTACAAAATCCCTAGAGCTGGCTCATGGGATCTTTAAACCCTATCACTCAGTCCAATAAGCAGAAGAAAGGAAAAGGGAGAAAGACCGTTACACAGAGCCGAGACATCTTCGATGAAACCCCTGTGAAAGAGGAAATTTCTGATATCAGGGTGACCAGGAGGAGCAGAAGTAAAAGACCTAGGTGGGAGCCATAAATTGAAACGTTTTATGAGGAAAATGATTCAGATAATGATCTTGATACTCAAACTAGAGTCAATCTTGAACCCCCATCAACCAGTAAAAGGGGTGCTGCAACCAAAGGGAAAAGGGTTAAAGGTGTGTCTATATCACAGAAACCTAGAAGAAATTCTACTAGGGTCACCAACAAGTATAGACTGAATTCAAAGGCAATGTTCAATCCATCAATCAAAGAAGAAAACTTCATAATCATAGAAGATGACTCTGAGAATGTTGAAGCAAGTAACAGGAAAAGGGAAAAAAGAACTCCATTGCCCAAGAAATCTGTCAGCAAAGGAAAAAGAATAATTTTACCACCTATAGGTCCTATAACGAGAGCTTCAACCAAATTAGCAAAAGATAAAGAGATGGCTAAAGGTACCAATGAAACTCCTAAAGATAAACATGATTACTTTGAAGACTCAGATCGCATACCAGATGTGCCTGAAGCTGTAGATTCAGTAAGTTCTGAGGAAGAACATAGCTCAGAATTAGTCTCAAAGTACCAAGTTAAAACCAAAGAACCCATAGTTGCCGTAAACCTGAATGAACCTGCACCTTTTGAAGAATGCTCAGGATTCAGAGTTAAAATTAGAACTGATAAAGAAAAGATCAAGGAGTTTTAGAAAACAACAAGATAATTAAAGAAGGAGAAGGCGCAAATAGAACAATGGAATACTTGCCAACAAGAAAGGATTCAAAGTTTTAAAAAGAAGAAGAAAGAGCAAAGGGAATTGGTCAAAGAACTCAGGGAGATTAATTTCAGACTCTATTGGCACAATGTCGTGCTTACCACAAAGCTCAAACAGAGAAATGCTAAAGCCACTGCTATGATTATATCCTAAAGGTAACATGGAAATTTGCTACAATTATGATTTAAACGTTTTCTAGGAAATATGGCAAGGCCTACTTGTTTTTGGTCAATAAAATGCTCGATCTGTTTTACAAAAACAAACTAAATTCCTATTTTCTAGAGTCAAATGTAATGCTAGCAATATTTGCAATATCAAGTTGTTGAGCTGTGATCTATTTTGGGATTGTAGAAGCTCTTTTTGAGTGAACTACCTTAGTAGATAGATATTATTTGAAATCTAGTCATTAAAGCTATACTAGATGATAGGATCTGGAAGTTTTATAGATAGTTTAAATAGACAGAAGAAAGACCATGTTCAGGTCGAAAATTTGGAGATCCAAGGGACCTTTTTGTGAAGTTCATTGTAAAAGGCATTTATGTTCAATTTGACACTTAATAGCAAAGGCATATGGATGGTTAGACCCTCTTTTTCTACTCTGTTATTTCTTTATTCATGCTTGAATTCATTATTCAGATTGCAATGCTTTTTGATTCTTGACTATTAATTTATACAGTGAAAATTTTGGTGTAGAGATAATTTTTCAAGTTTTGATATCAAACTGAATATCTTGTTTCTTTATGACATTTTGAGACGAGAATTTATGTGAGTTGACAAATTGAATACTTCATCTTCCTTTTTCCTATATTAGTTTAATCCATCTATGTGTCTACCTATTATTCAGCCAATGGGATATGATATGTTCTGATCTTGATTTTCATGTCATGTTGTAATATTGAGCCAGTTTTCAACCACCCTACAAAAAACCAAATCATAAAACCTTAAAAATACTTTGCAATAAACAAATGATGCCCTAGCTTGCCCTCTCACAGTCAAGTGCAACTATAGGGACTAACATTTTTGGCGCCGTTGCCGGGGACGAAGAAACGAAGAGATATTCCCTAGGGAAACGACAAGCTTTCATTCAAATCTTCATGGTGAACAAGATTTTGGACATTTTTTAAGACTGTGATTATTCACCTGGCGACTCCTCTATCGTAATTCTGGCTCCGAAAAGAGAAGGTAAAGGACCTAAAACTCTGCTAAATTCTTCATCATCTAATAAGAGACCAGTAACAAGGAAAAATCCAGATCATGAGCCTGTTGCAGCAGTGCCAGATCCTGAAAAATTACTAAGAAAGCCTAAAGTTCTTTCCGGTCAGTCTTCACTCTCAAAGGGAAAATTATCTTCAAAAATTTCTCAAGCAGAATCCTCTGAAATCATCAAAACCCAATCAAATGAAGATTTGAATCCCGAAAGTGAAATTAAACCTGTTATTGAGCCTGATATAGTTTCATTCCCTTCAACTGTTTCATAATTAAATCCAGAACAGAAGAAGTTACTTATTGAACTCATTAAATATGAGTATCCAAACATCTTGCCTGTGATTGAAATTTCGATAGGTCACAACACAGATATTAAGAGAAAATCAGAAATATCATCGTAATCTCTTGGATCTGTCTCATCCGAAGATTTCGGATCACACTATTTTTCTTTTGAGAACCCTCTGTTTCTCACCCCATTAGCTGATCATAGTCAAGAGGAGAAATCCTTGTCTGATAAAGATCAAGATTCAACATCAATACATATAAGTTGTGACACACAAGGGACGCCTTGTCCTTCAACATCACCAATTTTACTCACTTCCAGAGCTCCAAAAATAGCCAATATGGCTGCAGACAGAATGGACGAAATAGTTGTCGCAAGGTATGCTCCCTTGGTTCTTCCACAAGTCATGTATTCCTTTCCACCAAATGATTATATGAGATACTTGCCCAGATTCAATGGAGATGGATCAGTTTTTGCTGAAGAGCATTTGAGTTCATTTTATAGTTTTGCAGATAATTTCAATGTAGAGCATGCTAATGTGTGGATGAGACTATTTGTACAAAGTCTAAATGGGGAAGCAAGAAAGTGGTTCATAAGTTTGCCTCCCAATTCAATAACTAATATCGTAGCCTTAGATGATGCCTTTCTCAAACATTGGGCAGACAAAAAGGACTTTCTATACTACATCACTGAATTTGGTGCTTTAAGGAGGAAACAAGGTGAATCAATACCTGATTTTACCAAAAGGTTCAACCAGATGTATGGAAAAATTCTAGAGGAGATAAAACCTTCAAAGACTTCAGCTAAAATCACCTTTGCCAATGCATTTGATGCCAAATTTTCCTTGTTGCTTAGGGAAAGAAGAACCACTGCCCTCAGTTTGATGCAAGATGCTGCTATCAAGGTAGAATCTAACATATTAGTAGTAGACAAATTGAAGTCTAGAAATGATAGAGAAAGAAAAAAGCAAAATGAAGAGTTGCCTTCATCTTCTAATTCAACATCTGATTCCAAAATGGATGAAATGGCTAAGATGCTGAAAACTCTGACATATGAAATGGAAAGGTTAAAGATAGAACACAAACAACCCAATAGACCTGTACTGGAGGGTGGTTACAAAAATCCAAATCAGTTCAAAAGACCGAACAATGTTCCTCAGATTTTACCAAGAGAAAGGAAAAACCAGGATGACCAAAAAGTTTTACCTCCTTTTTAGACTAATGCGATAGATGAGGAGGAGGATGAGGATGATACAGAAGAAGACCCTATAGTTCATTTGAATGATTCAGAATCATCTCCTCTACATGTGACACAACAGTATTATGAAGATGCTTTGATTGCAAATCAGTTTGAGGAAGGAGATGGAGATGAGATTGTCCAGCAGGAACCTAAAAGGAAAAAATACAATCTCAGATCTGGTTCCAATGCACCTAAAGTAGATACACCTGTGTCCACAAAAAAGGCCAATACTCTAATTAAGTCAAGGGTTATGAAAGCTATTCCCAAGATTCATGTTGACCAACCATTGAAGCAACCTGCCAAGGATAGCACTGTCGACATAAAGGAACCAGATAAAAATGTTTATGTTTTCAATTTAGAACATGAAATCAACAAAATCAAGATTTCAATGCCATTATTAGAACTCATGAAAACATAACCTTTCAGAAAGACCGTCCTTAAGGCTCTTCAAGCTCCAGCTCATGTCACCTTTTCGGATACAGTCAATCTAGAAGATGAAAACCCTGCTATAACTATTGGACCTCACATTGAAGACAGAATTGATGCCTCTCCACCTTTTTACATTTCATTGAATATCCATGACAAGATATTACACAATTGCTTAATGGATTCTGGTGCCTCACATAATGTAATGCCCAAGGTGGTGATGGAAGAATTAGGGTTGGACATTACCAGACCATCTCATGATCTATACTCTTTTGACTCCAAGAAAGTCAAATGCCTTGGAGTTATGAAAGATGTGGCGGTCACTCTTTCCCAATTGCCTATGAAAAGTGTGGCATTAGATGTTATTGTGGCTGATATACCACCAAAATTTGGAATTCTTCTTTCAAGATCTTGGGCTAAGAAGGTAGGTGGTACTCTGCAGATGGACCTTAGCTATGCAACCATACCTGTTTTTGGTGGGGAACAACGGAGATTATACAGAGAAGTCAGATTAGCTTATTTGGTAAGTGATCACAATAATCCTACTAATCATTCTATATACACCGTAGAAGATGATCTGGGTTCTTCTATTTTTCATATGAGTGAGGAAATGGCAGAAGTATCAATCAGAAAGTCAACAATTACAGTGGGAGACAGTAAAGACAGTTTTTTTTGGAAAATGTATTTTGACAGGGCATGTTCTAAAGAAGGTTCTGGAGCTAGTATTGTTTCCATTTCCCTTTCCAAGGAGGTTATCCCCATGTCATATAAACTTGAATTTGACACCACCAATAACATCAGTGAGTATGAAGCTTTGTTGTTGGGTTTGAAAGCTACTAGAGATATGGGAATTGACAAGCTATCTATTTTTCGAGACTTGGAACTTATTATTCCCCAGATCAAGAATATATACCAAACCAAATAGAAAAGGTTAAAACAATACAAAAATGAGGTGTGGGACTATGTGGATAATTTCTTTTCGGCATTTAATATAACTTTTGTGCACAGAAATTTGAATCAACAAGCCGACTCTTTGGCACTTGCAGCTAGCAACTTTAAAACTCCTATGTTTCCTAATCTGAAATTCGAAGTTGAAGTTAGAAACAGACCTTCAATACCGGATAATCTAAAGCATTGGCAGGTTTTTAAAGATGATGAGGAAATTCAAAGATTTTTGAAAACCATCGAAGAGTTTTCTAACATCTCAATTGATCAAGATGACGAAGATGCAGAAGCAGAAATACATGCTGCAGAAGTCCTTCAAGATACAATTGTTGGCCACAAAATCATTGAATTGAAGACAAACCATCTGCCCAAGGGTTTGGTTCCACTAGAAAGGTTGTTCGATCATAATGATGTTTCCAGGAAGGCTGTTATCCAAACAAAAGAAACAGATGTGGTAGACTGTGACATTAGTTCGGATGCAAATCCCAGGTTGGTAAAAATATCTAGAAAATTGTCACAAAAATAGAAAGAAGCATATGTTGAATTAATGAAACATTATTCATACATTTTTGCATGGTCTTATGAAGATCTGAAGGTGTTTGAAACAAATATTATTCAACACAAAATTCCCCTGAAACCTGGGTCAAAACCTGTTAAACAAAAGTTCAGGCAATTTAATCCTTTATTGTTACCTATAATAGAAAGGGAGCTGAAAAGGCTACTGGAAGCGAAAATCATAATGCCACTAAGATACTCGGAATGGGTAGAAAACCTTGTAACCGTTAGAAAAAAGAACGGAGAGATAAGGCTCTGTGTAGACTTCCGGAATCTAAACAGGTGCTCTTTGAAAGACAATTATCCATTACCAAAAATGAATTACATATTACAAAGAGTTGTCGACACAAAGAGAATCTCTATGATTGATGGATATTCAAGGTACAATCAAATATCAGTAATGGGAGAGGATAAAAAGAAAACATCTTTTACCACTCCCTGGGGCACCTTTATGTATGAAAAGATGCCTTCCGGGTTGATGAACGTCGGAGCCACATTTCAAAGGGCTACGGACATCGCTTTCATTGGAGAGAAAGACAGGTTTGTGGTTATTTACCTTGATGACATCACTATATTTTCATCATCTGATGAAGAACATTTGCAGCACTTGAAGCAGACTTTTGAGAAATGCAGGAGGTATGGCATTTCACTTAATCCCAAAAAATCACATTTTTCCATGGAGGAAGGAAAGCTTCTAGGACACATCGTTTCGCCTAAAGGAATTAAAATAGATCCAGAAAGAGTAAAGGCAATTTAGCTAATCAACATTCCGAAAAATAAAAAGTCTATTCAATCATTCATTGGTAAAATTAATTTTCTAAGGAGGTTTATACCTAACTCTGTAGAAATTGTCAAGTACATCACTGACATGTTGAAAAAGGATGCAGAAATTAAGTGGATACTGGAAGTGAGAGAATCCTTTGAAAGGATCAAACAGGCTATTGTTCAGGCACATGTTCTAATTAGCCCAGATTATTCTAAAGAATTCATGATTTTTTCATTTGCATCAAAAAATACCATAGTTGTTGTTCTTCTGCAAAGAAATGAGCAAGGCCACGAGCAACCAATCTCCTTCTTTATAAAAACTCTCAGGGACTCTGAATTGAAGTATGATTTAATAGAAAAACAGGCCTACGCCTTGGTAAAGGCATTAAAATCATTCAGAGTATATGTTCTTCAATCTAAAATTACAGCTTATGTCCCAAGCAGTGCAGTCAAATAAATATTGGTTCAGCCAGATTGTGAAGGAAAGCGAAGGAAATGGATAACCAAAATCTTGGAATACGATCTCACCATAAAACCTACTCAACTAATAAAGGGTCAAGGCCTCACCAAATTAATGACAGAATCTAATTGCAAAGCAATTGGGTTATATCATCTTTCAGATATGACATGGGACTCTTCTGTCCAGATTGAAGAAATAGATTTACAGAAAACAACAAGTATGCTTCTTCAAAATGGTACAAAGATATCGTATTTTTTCTGCTGAATTTTCAATCTCCCCCAGAGTTGGATAAATCAAAATTCAGATCATTAAAGTTGAGAGATGTAAATTACTGTATTGTTGATCAGACCCTGTTTTGGAAGGACCCCAACGGTTTTCTGTTGAGGTGTGTGGACGAAAAGGAAGCTAAACAAATCTTTCAATATCTACATCATGGTGTTTGCGGAGGCCATCATCATCGGAAGGCTACTGCCTTCAAAATTCTTAGAGCAGGCTATTACTGGCCAGTTCTATTCTTAGATATTTTTGCTCAGGTCATGGCATGTGAACCTTGTCAGAAATTTGCTGGAAAGCAGAAACTTATATCTCTGCCTCTGAAACCAATCATCGCCCATGGACCGTTTCAACAGTGGGGATTAGATTTCATCGAAGATATTAATCCGGCATCCTCAGGACAACATAGATGGATTCTTACAGCTACTGATTATTTTACGAAGTGGATTGAAGCAATTCTGACTCAGAATACAATAGACAAGGTAATCATGGAATTTCTAGAGGGATATATTTTTTCCAGGTTTGGCTGTCCTAAAAAACTGTTCACTGATAATGCACAAGCTTTTAAATCAAATTCCATGATTGAATTCTGCAATAAGTATAGTATCAAATTGGTTCATTCTACTCCCAACTACCCCCAAGGGAACGGATTGGTTGAATCTTCCAATAAGACTCTGGTAAGAATTATCAAAAAATTACTGGCAGAAAATAAAAAAGCATGGGATTCCAAGTTAAAGTTTGCCCTCTGGGTTGATCGTATCAGCAAAAAGAAGTCTATTGGGACATCTCCCTTCCAGATGGTATATGGGACATAAGCAATCCTTCCAACTCAATTGGACCTGCCAGTCTTAAATTTTCTGCAAGAAGAACTAGAGGAACCCAATGATGTCCAAAGAAGAATTTTTCAGATGATTGAAGTTCAACAGGTCAGAGAACAGGTTAATCAAAAAGTTGTTGCTCATCGTGACAAAATCAAGGTTACATTCGATAAGGGAATTAAGAAAGATGTTTTCAATGAAGGGGATTTGGTGTTAATATGGGACATCAGGAGAGAGGATAAAGCAAAACATGGAAAGTTCGATAATCTATGGTATGGTCCTTTTAGGATAGCAAAGGTAATGAACAATAACACTTTTCTCCTGCATAATTTAGACAACATTGAAATTTTTGGGGGCCCAATGAACGGGAGGTTCTTGAAGCACTATTTTCTCTAGGGGCTCATTAGGTTTGAGTTAGTACAGTAGGTTTTCCTTTCAATAAAGACTCCATATACCCAATCGACTTGTTTTTACAGTTATGCAGAGAATAAAAGACTGTCAGTTGCAGGGAAATCAGTGAATCAGAGATAAAGGAAAGGCAATGGTCTGCAATTCTTGGAGTTTATTATCAAAACTCCATCTCCAGAAGGAGCCAATGTTAGTCTCTAATTTTGTCTTGGTTTAGTGAGAAACCCTTATCCTAAGTCTTCCTTACCCACACTTCATTTTTTGTTTCTCGTTGATTTCAATTTTTTGTTTTTTATGGTTTGCATTACAGTTTTGGGATAGTTTATTTAAGTTTGATTTTTAAAGACACGGTTTAAAAATGAGGTGCTTCCTTGTATGCCTGTTTGAATTTCAAATGTTCAAATTTTGCTAAGTCATTAATAATGCTACGGGAATAAGCCTATTCCTGTAGCGCCAAATAATCATGCCTTGATACGCGTCTGCCATCTTGATTTCGTTATGATGACAAGAATCGTGGGTTGAGAGTTCGCATGCATCCACGAAAGCTTGGAAATCATTTGCAAAATTCAACCGTTTCATAATCCGATTGTTGTGTACTCGCGCAGGACTCAATTCAAATCACCCTTTTTCTTGATGATCGTTATATTATACCTGTTCGATTTCGCTGAATTCAAGCTTAAGAGTGAGAGGAATTATGTAAAATTTCTATATTGTCACCTTATATGTTGATAAGAGTGAGAGGAATTTTGTAAGAGAGTTTCTATACTTCCACCTTATATGTTGTTAAGAGTGAGATGAATCTCATAAAAAATATTTCTATATAGTTGTTGGGCCATGGAATTGTCATCATTTTTCCCTATTTTTAATCCCTTCTTGCTTACCTATAACCTTGTATTAATGCTTACTAATCCATTTTAATGCTTATATGAAGAATTTAGAACCAAGGTGATTTCCATTGCATTTATTTAGCATTTCATATGAATTATGGTTAAATATTAGAGAAATAACATATTTGCATTTATCTTTGAGTTAATATGCAAACACGATGTTCCAGACAGGTTCGCCACATGATGTATTTTGGTTCCCACTGCTGCTGCAACTATGAGCACTATTGTTGCAACATTGAATATTGTTGCAACTCCAAGCACTATTGCTGCAACTTTGAACATTGTTGCAACTTCGATCACTGCAACAACTTCGAGCACTATTGTTGCAACTCTGAACATTACTGCAAATCCTTACAATGGTTGTTGAAACTCACTAGAGAACTATTCTATGTTGCAACTCCCGTTCCACAACTTCAGGTGTTGCAACTCCCGTGCCACAACTCCTAAGCTTCAACTCGTCTAGGTAATCTTGAGTCGTCAGAACTATGAGCCAATGGAACCTTTAGCCATGTTGTGTGACAATTATGGATCCATGCAACAAAAATGTTAATCCAAGTATCCACTCAAAGAATTAATAGAGATTCCATGAATTTTATATTACATATATTTGGGAAAGCTAATAAACGTGAAATATATTGTTCCAATTAAGTTTAGGAAGCCACAACTCATGATTAATGCTAAAGCCGAAATTAAAGACATCCAAATTAGACAATGATTTTCATATGAATATTCTAGAGTGATGGAGATGGATTAGAAAATTCCATGACATGGGTTTTGTGCAGAACATGCCCAATTAGCTAGAATGCAAGAAGTTTCCCCAGAAAATGTGCGAGGTGGACATACAAACGGTTCTTTGAAGGATACTTTCCCAAATTTACTGTTGTGACCGCCTTCTAAGCTTGCTAAATGAAGCATCCACTTTAATAGTAGAGATTTGGTCATAGATCCACATTCGTTTTATATCAAAAACAATAATATTAGATAAGAAGAAAATCCTGGAATCATTGATCATATTAGTTTGATTAGTTTTGTATTATTAGCAAAGATCTTGTAATTACTTACTAGTTGTTTTTTAGTTTCTACTTATTAGTAAATTGTTGTAACCACAAGAGAAATTTGTGGATCTACATCTATTGTTTGTTATTTTAGTTTTTAGACAAACTCGTGTATAAAAGAGAGTGTCTTCTTCATTCTTGAAGGGGACTCTTGGAGCAATGTCCGAATGACAATGGAATAATTCAGTAAGTTTTTATTTCAATTGTAGTTTTATAATTTCCGTAGCGTGTGATTTAATTAATTCATTTGATTTATTTTCCTTGCATAATTGTAATAGATCTATTTATTTTGATTAGCTTAATTAATTTAATTAACTTATGTTGATATAGAATAGAGTGTTGTGTATCTTAGGTGGTTCCTTTGATTTCTTGTTTTGTAATTTTAATATGAATTCATGTAGGATTTATTTAATTTAATTATGTAACTAGTTTATTGATTCAATTTGTTCATGTAATTCAATTACTTATGTGAGGTTGTGTTTATTTATGCAATTAAGTATTCATGTTGGATTTCATTTGTTCATTTGTTTCAAGTAAATGCATTTCAAATAGGGTTGCAATCTTTCATGTCATTTAATAATTGTGCTTAATGCAATGATCACATTTGTTGGTTTGAGTAAAAACATGAATCATCTTGGCAATGATTAAGCTTTGATTTTGAGGACTTAGTTAATTTCTTTTACAACAAGTAGTTAATCAATTTCCTTTCAACATGTATGATTTATTTTCAGCAAGCGTGGTGTGAATTTCAATTATACAATTAGTTTTACTAAGCACACATAGCTAGGGTTTCTTTGGGAGATAGTTGAGCCACTCCTGATGCCTATGCAACTTGTGTATTTCTTTTCAAGCAAGTGTGATTTCCTTTCATGCAAGTGTGACATTTCATTTCCTGCAAGAGTGATTTAGATTAGATCTCCTTGTGTGTTGTGTGCTTCTAGCCAATCCCCACAGATGGTTGAGAGCAGGGGACTGACACAATCCACCACTTACCAATCCCTGAAGGTGGTTGAAAGCAGGGAGCTAAGGATCCCACCACTTCTCGAGTGATTTAATTTCATGTCAATATGCTTTCATTTATGCAATGTGTGTTTCTATTTATGCAAATGTAGATTTATGTAGAACCTTTCCATATCTTGAGAATTTTCTATACTCCAACCACAAACGTAATCATTGATATTATGACTACAACACATAGAAAGAATAGTTGTTATTGCATATACAATGCACGACAGTTCGTAAGTTCCATATGAACCCCAGATTGATAATTAAATGTATTGGATGTTTTAATAAGAAAATTAAATACACTAACATTAGCCACCTTACATATTGTTTGAAGTGAGAGGAATATTGTAAAGGGTTTCTATGAAGCCGCTTTGTTCTAGAGTGAGAGGAATATTTATAAAGATTTCTAATCCTTTTGCCAACA
>JASDQU010437463.1:79604-89909 GCA_032191745.1 Picea mariana | reverse complement strand
GCGATATGTGAAATCACGACTTAATCGCAGCCATTGAATAGAGATGTGATCTGGACCGTTGATCCGACTTATTTACGGAGTGTCGAGGATCGGGAATTTGAAGTGACAAAAACACCGAACGTCCAGAGTGTCGAAATCCCGATGAGTGAAATCCCAACTTAATATGAACCATGAGATCTAAATATGATCTGGATCGTTGATCCGACTTCTTTATGGAATTTTGTGGATCGGGATTTGTAAGTGACAAGAACATTGAACATAAGGAATGTTAAAATTATGAAATCTGATTTACAGGCAAGATTAATAAAGTTCATCCAATGGTGCAAATAAACTTGAATGTGATCAGAGGGTTACTGTTCTCTCTCATAGTTAACTCCTCAGTTACGAATCTATTAAAAGAAATGGACTCATGATTGAGAATCAGTTAGCGTTTAAGTTGCTAGGACAGTTGTCCTTGTTTTGCCTAAGGAAATGCGAAGTGGAACCGTCGGAGAAGGGTGCATAAAAGAAAATGAGACAGACAGCGTGAGGTTGGTTATTCGGTTTGAGAAAAGAATGAAACCGTAAGAAAAGAAAAGGGAGAGAATGCGCAGGGGAAGATTGAGTAGATGTGCAGTATGAGATGAAATGCAGAGTAGAATAACAAAACAAGTTGGAACAAATTAGAATGAGAGAAGGAGTTGATGCAAAGCAAACCCGCTGAACAGACAGAGGAAGAGAAGAACAACAGAACAGTTTGTAGAAGACCAGATTTTCAGAACAAAGAAAGATTGGTATGAATTGTTTTATCTGTGTATTTGACTGATTATTTATTTATTAACATTATAGGGAGGTTGGGAAGTGCTCGGGAGGACTGTTGTCCTCAGAGGTTCAAGTGGGAGCTTGAACATAGGAAGTTGTAGATTCCATCTGGTTGTAGCCAGAGAAACCAAGGTGGCAGGGTGGTGTGAGGGAGAACAATTGTTCTCTGTTATACAGGTTGGATCCTGTGTAACTGGAAGTTGGTGCTTCCATCTAGTTGGTGCTGAAACATTCAGGAAGTTGGTGCTTCCATCCAGTTGGTGCTGGAATATTCAAGGAGTTGGTGCTTCCTTCTAGTGGGTGCTAGAGAAACTAGAGAGTTGGTTCTCTCAAACAAGTTGCAGCTTGTAAAACAGAGGTAGTAGCCTCACATTGAGTTGGTGCTCAATTAAAGATGATGTACAGAACTTTAAAGACTACCTATCATTTCGAAGAAGAAGAGGTTTTCTCCCTTTATGGGTTTCCTCATGAAAATCTGTCTCTGTGTATACTTTGTGTGTGACTGATGCTTTTTACTTTTACTGTCCATATGCTATATAATGTTGATGATCACCTGAAGAAAGATTAAGAATATTTTAATAGACTAAATATTGTTTAATCTCAAAGATAACTGATTCACCCCCCACTCTCAGTTGTATTAGTAATTTCAACAAGTGTTATTATTACTTTGAACAAGAAATTGTACATGATACCCGAGGCATTCCCACCCACTTCTATTTCCTTGATCTCTACCAAGAAATGAAGAAAGGTCATCTCTCAGACAGATAAGTTTGTCTTCTTCGTGATTCTCTCTAAGAATGTGTGTATTTTCCATTGTATCTTTTCTATTCTTTTAGTGCAAATATGTTTCCAGTGAATAATTATATACAGTTAAAATATACACATTTGTGTTTAATTTAATGAAATGATAAAGTTAGTTAGCATTAGTGAATTTAATATTGGCTTTTGATCTAAATGAGATGATATCTAATTTCAATCATTTATCACTTTGGAGATTAGCATTACATCATAATTCAATATTATAAAAGAAAGGCTAGTTTCAAGAAGGAATTCACTTCATATGATCAAATAATAGAGACATAGAGAGAAAAGAAGGAGTTTTTCTTAAGAAAATATAGCATAGGTGCATAAGGAGTTTCATATAGAGATCAATTCATGTAAGAGGAGAAGAGAAAATAGGGGTAGTGGGAAGATCATAGCCACAACAACATGGTCCAATTATATGCATTGCACATGTCAGTCAAGGTGTGTATATATGTAGAGGGCTATAGTGTAGGAAAGTGCATACATATGCAAACAATAGTGATCGAGGAAACATATATATCTCTACAAGTTGAATTTACGGCACCCTATAGTGGCAAAGAAGTTGTTAGTGTTTGCTTGTTCTCCGTTTAGTTTTCAATATTTATGAATGGAGGGAGCTCTTGAAAGATTTGATATTATTCTAATGATAAAATTATTTGAAGGGCAGAAACGTTTGTTTGTTTTGAATTGGTTTCTTTGCTTTGGCACTAATTATATTTTCTATTTATTCTAGTTAGTGTATTTTTTTGTATGAGTTACTAATTTGATTTACAAAAATGAAATCAGTACTAAAAAAAATTATCTAGGTGTTGACTTTAGAAAATTGACATGGTATTAGCGATATCAAAGTCACATTTCATATCCACATCCATATATGTTTCTAATCTGCAAGGATATCTCTTCACATATATAAACCAAGAATAAAAAATTTGAAGGGTAGATTTAACTTGTTTTTACAGGTGAGTGGTTCTATATACATGGATCTGTGTAGAAGATCGTGTACATACTCATGAAAAAAAATATAGAAACACTTATACATGCCTTACAATGCAACAAAATGAGTACATATGCACTACATAGGTCATACACAGTGTGTACTAGTCCATACGTGGGCAGTTTCAACAATAGTTTATTTCCACAACATATTAAGATCTAAGTGTGTACTAGTCCGTACATGGAAAGTTTCAAAAATAGCTTATTTCCACAACAAATTAATATATCAGGGATGGATTAAATGAGTCTCGGAGTTGAATATAGACTGGATGGAAAATCCAACTTCCTATCTTGGAAAGAAAGAGTTACTTTTCTTTTGAAGGAAAATGATATTTGGGAGATTGTTGACAAAGTAATTCCATCATCGATAGATCCACAAGCATTAAGAACTCACAAGAAGAACCAAATCAGATCCATGCTAGTTATATTAGATGTAGTAAAGGATCATTTGATTCCTCACTTATATCATAAGAAGAAGACCAAGGAAACTTTTGATTAAGTTTATTTTGAAGCGATAATCTGAAGAAGAAGATGATCTTCATAGATAAACTCAAATCGGTGCAGACGTATAGATATGTCAATTTTATCAAATCCTTCATGAGGATCACTCAACTATGTGATAAAATTGCAACTATTACGGAGAATTTGAATGATGTATAGCTCGTAAGTGTGTCACTGAATGGTCTTCCAAAGTCTTGGGAACCATTTTTCAAGGGCATCTGTACCTTGGAGAATATTATAGATAGATAGAGGGATTGAGATGATTGCATCCAAGAAGATACTTTATATGAGTATAAAGTTGGAAAGAAAGAAGATGGAGAGGAGAACGTGATTCTCAGTCGGTCCAAGAAGAGAAAAGTAAAAGGTTCCAAAGGTAACAGTGAGGGTAAATCCTCACAACTGAGGAAGAATAAATACTTGAGTAAGATCAAATTATTTTCATGCCAAAAGAATGGTCACTAACCATCATAGTATTAAGAGAATAAGAAGGGGAAACAAAAGATGAAAACAACAAAATAAATAGAGAAACAACTAGATGAGTTTTTAATCCTTTCTACCATCACCAACACTTGTGTGGAACTTGATGATGATGTAAAGTATGCAATGAAGGGGGAGGAGACTTTCGTGTTTCATATTGAGTCAAGATGTTCCTTGGATGCCCAATATGTGCTTAATGTACAAAAATTGAAGAAGAATTTCCTCTCAATCTCAGTTTTGGAGGAAAAGGGTTTTCATTTCATTTCCAAGAAAGGGAAATTACTCATACATCCATTTGGATCTATCCCTCACATARTAATGAGAATTTTGGTTAGAGAGTGAAAGTTATAAACRTTGYAGGGAAAGMCTATTTGTATCTCCAAATGGATCTTTTATGTTATCGATTCATATTTGAATTGATGAGTGTTAGTGGAAGAGGATGAGGAGAAGGAGGGTTCGAAAGGAGAACAATGTTCAAATGCTTTCACTTCAAGGATCCAACCTTCAATAGTTAACCCCTTTTGATTCTGCCAGAATACTTAGTTAGTTTGAATTGACATTGAGGGATTCTTAGGAGAAAGTTGAGGCTCTTTGGAGCACATTTAGGGAGACTAGGACTTCAAACAATATTTTGAACTTCGTGGAACTAATGATTAAAGTCATTAAAGAATAAGAAAAACCATTTAGGATGTTGTCTAGTATACATCGAGTTCTAGGTGGCTCTTCGAGAAGTACCTTCCTCACCAAGAGGGAGTGTTGATGTTTGTACCATCATGAAGGTATTTTTGGACAAGTCTAAGAATCTAGAAATGTGGAAGTTGTCCCTATCCTTCTACCTTGGTAGTTTACTTTCATTAAATGAATTATTAAAGTAAAGTGATTTTATTAACTAATTGAGTTTAATTGAATGAAATGATCATGCTATTTAACTTTAGTGAATTAAATTTTATCCATTGATGTCAAGTGAGAGGAGAGATAATCTCAATTGTTAATCATGAAGATCCAATATATAGGAGCTGCATCAGGGATGACCTGTACCTATTGGACAAGTCACTTAGTGTGCATATATATGTGGAGTGGGCTACAACATAGGAAAGCACATACATGGGATACAGTGAGATAGGGCTATAGTGAGTTAGGGCACTTTCATATATCATCAAGTTGAATTTACAAGGGATTACAACTCTAAAGAGTTCCTATATTTCTTAGTGGGTTATTTTCTCAGTAGGGAATCCCTTATAATATTTGTTATTATTCTAATGATAATCAGATTTCTGATTTGAAGGGAAATTTTTTTTTATGAATTGGTTTATTTTCTTCTATTCATTATTTTAGTTAATTATTACAGTCAATGTATTTTGTTTGTTTCATGAGCTACTAATTTGATTTACAACAAGGAAATCAATAGGAAGCAATTTGTATAGGTGTTGGGATTAGAAAATTGACATCATATATTATCCCCATTAAGAGAAAAGTGAGAATATCCTTAGGGTGTTGAATTATAGGAAAAATGCACCTATTTACAATGTCATTTAACTTAATTTTATAAAAAGTACAAGTAATCTTACAAAAAGACTGTTTACAAGTTACCATTCTTCTTGATTCTAGAGTTAAATTACCACCTACTTATCTATCTTATTTTGTTTCTGAACTAATAATAAAATGGGTCTTTACATTCTAAATTAAGCTGTGAACGTATGCCATGTTAATTGTTGTTTCAAAAATGTCACCAGTCAATATCCAAATTTTTATGCCAATGTTTGAAAGAGTTTCTATACAATCTGGTACCCCTTCTTGAGGTTTTTTTTCAATCACGGTGTATCCTATCAGAATGAACTTCTCATTCCACTCTTCATATATCTGATTATTTAGGTCACTCGAATCAAGGCACAATGTGCAAAGACTATTAGATACAAATTGCTACAAATCTTCTCAATTTGTCATTTATATCGAATCCATTCCGCCAAACAAGTTGTCATTTTAATGGAATCAATTCCCTCAACCAACTTTTCATAGGTAACACTGTCCGTATCCTTGCAATATAAGAGTAGCCTTCTAGTTGGGTAGATAGACATGACTAATTGACACTTCCTTGTAACCTTGAATTCTAAAACATTCAAGACATCATATCCATCATCTTGAATCTTTCCCATTTCTCAATATGTGATTCACAAAAATGTATTGTAGTCGATGTCTTTTTCTGAAAACGAAGACAAAATTCATTGATGCAATCAAAAAGGAAAATTCATCTAGAGATGGAGCTCGATATGTGATGCAAGAGAATCACTTCATCTCAAAGGAGTGCCAACTCAGCAATGTGGTCAACATGCACTCAAGGGATAAGAGAGGCAAAACCCTCTTATTTTGTAAATTCAAATCAAGCATTAACTCGGAAATTAATCGAGTTGTTGAGATATTTCCTGTCTCAACATTTTTAAATTGTAGCTTGCTTGTGAAGTCTCTAAGGATTGTAAGAGGCCATAGAATTGGAGTGCTGACTCAGTTTGAATTGTAATAGAAAACCATTGAATGAGAAATTTAATGAGGTAGATGAAGAGGACGAGCTCGAGAGAGCCCCCCCTTAGTAAGGGAAAATATCTTATTTCAAGAGGATAGAGCAGAAGTAGGATAAAGAGTCTTTGTGGGACTTAGAGAAGAAGGAAAAAAAAGAAAGATAAGAGGTCTGGGTAGAGAGGCCTTAGGAAGCAGAAGTTTGTAGGGTGAGAGAACTTGAAACTGAGACTTGTTACATACCAGTTATTGTAAACATTTGTATAGACATTCATATTAATACAAAATAAGTTCTTGTGCATACTGTGTGTTTATGTGTTTACATGTTTCCATGGATGAATGTTGTAGATGTATGCTAGATTTCATTTACAATAGGAAAATAGATTTCTTCTATATTTGTTGAGTCTATTATATCATTATGGGTTCTTTAGGCTGTCAAAGGAGTGCACAACAAGAAAAGGGATGTTTTCTAGCCACCACAAGGTGCGCACATCTGAACTTTTTGGAGTCAGAAAGAACGTGCCAGGAGGGCACACCAAAGAATTTACAGACTCAAGAGGAACTTCAGAGTTACTGAATACTCTAGAAGAAGGACTGTGCAGAGGAAAGCACAGAGAGGAGACATAATCACTAAGGTTTTGTAGAGCTCTTCTAGGTGGGCATTGAGCCGATGCAAGTGTACACAGGAAGAAATCTTTTTTGAGTTTGAAGAAACTTCAGAGTTACTAAATACTCTAGAGGTAGGACTGTGCAGAGGAATGCATAGAGAAGACATAATTGTTGAGGATTCTGTGAAGCTTTGCCAGGAGAGAAATTGAGTGAGTGCATAGAGTGCATCTTAGGGACTCTAGATCGAGTTCAAAGAAACAACAAAAAAAAGCGCCAGGTGGGCATGAGGTATATTCTTTTCAACAAAATCCCTCAAATCTAAGTTATTCGAAATCCTAAGAATGCAAGGTGTGCGCAGGAGTTCGAATCTTCAAAGGAATGAATCTCAGAAGAGAAAGTGCAAGAAGAGTGCACACAAAGAAAACCTTTTGAGGTTTCTGAGTTGACAAAGCTCAGGAAGGTAGCATTTTCAGAACGTAGGCAAGATTCAAAGGAACCGGGCTCGCAAGAGGAAGAGTCGAAGGTCGAGACCACAACATCACAACAACCATTGGATTAACCATTGAGGATTATATCTGGACCATTGAGATCCAAGTCTAGACAGTAGAAGGAGAGAATGCGGAAGAAACATATCTGAACGGTCATATCTGGCACGAGGAACAACAACTGTTGGATCTAGAAGAAGGTGCACAGGGGGGTTAAACCCTTTGATAGCACACACAACATAGAGGATTGAACATAGAGAATCGTGAGTTGGACGAGCATAGGAGGCTAGGCTCCATACCCCCGATACATGAAATCTTGAATTCACATGGAGGACCATCAAGTCATCCATTGTGGAGCACATGTGGCGAAGATCTGGAAACAGTCAAGGTTTCGATACTTAGGCATAGAAGGGTTGTGAAGAACGAAGACTCGAAATCGCTGAAACCACGAAAATCATTATGGACCACTAGATCCAAGGTGACAGGTGTCATAGATCTAAACCCATAGAAGATTTGGGCACCGAGAAATCAGAGGGGAAGACTTCCCCAAAATCGCAAAAGGAGAATTCGTTCAGGAATAAGGACCGTCCATCAGGAAAACATTTGGCAAGCGATCGGTGGTGCGCTGACTCATCATTGGAAGGATTCAAAGGGTGGAGAGTCAAGAGCTCATGAGTCATAAGATCATGACATGATCTGAGCCATCATATCGAGAGAAGGTATTAACCGTCGATCTATATCGGGGTTTGGGTATCGGGGAAGTAGAGGTGAGAAACACCAAAACTTCATGGAGTGTGAAGTCCCGCTATACAATGGAAAGATATGAGCCATCAGTTTGTAGGGAAGCCCAGAGTCGTAGATATGGGAGAAGTGTCGTTTCGAGATTTTAGAGTTTGAGGTTTAAAAATCCAAGTGTTGAAGGTTGGGTAGCAACCCAATGAACCGCAAGTCCTAAAATACTTGGGGGGGAAGTAGCTCCAGGTCACAGGTGAAGGTCACATGGAGGGCACTCAAGGAAGGGGATAACACGAGTTAAGCCTCATCCCAATTTTGGAAACCGGGAGTTGGAAGGACAAGGTTTCAACCCTTTCCCATCGCTGATACGCAAAATGTGACGAGCACCTTTTAGGTTCAGTCGGTGATCATAGATGGTGGTCACGTGGAGAAGAGACAAGGGAGGAGCCAGAGCTCGTTAAACCTTTTTGGGGTTTCAGGGGTCGAATGACATAGGAACACTTGCAACCAGAATTGTGAGGTCGTGAAAGCCGAAGAAACTTTTGGGCATTAGCCAATAGTCACGGGGTAGTGGTCATATGAAAGAGGACTAAGGAGGAGCTAGTTGTGGAACTAGACTCCATCTCAGAGTTCGACATTTCAAAGGACAAGGAGCCAGGGAGAGGTCGCATGCAGTAGTCCCGAAACAATGAAACATGAAACATGTGTTGTTTGAGCCATGGGTTATAGCCGAGGTCACCCGAGGGAAATTGAACTAGTGTTGAGTTGTGCATTGGTTCAGGAAGAAGAAAAGCACAAAAAGGTGGGCATGCACATAGATTTTTCTTGAGGCCTGCACCCGAGACAAAAGGACCTATGGATTGGTTTAATAGACATTCCGGCAGGGAACTAGAGAGTCATTTTGGCTCTAAATTGGGAATGATCCAGTGACCAGGAGGTCGTAGAACCCTACAGGGGAGGGGGGTTGAATCAAGTGGTATCAGAGCCTAAATTTTGTCTGGAGATTGTAGGAAAAGGGGAGAGATGATGACAGGACATACTCTAATACAAATCAAGTGGTATCATACCTACAGATAGGTTCAACTCTGTAGCAGAGAGAAGAGAGAGAATATACTCTGATACACACCATCAAGTGGTATCAGAGTGCCAAATTGATTTTTGTAGGAAATGGAGGTAATCAGCAGGTCGATCCTTGCTTACAGACAACAAACGAAGGAAATGAAAGCGACAACTTGATATCATCAGGTGTTATCAAGAACAGAAATTTATCTATGGACAACAGGTAAGGTAGGCATAATATCGACATTTTGTGAGGAGGATTGTTGCATGGGATGCAGCAACAAAAAATTTTTATTGTCAGGTGAGTGCAAGATGAGATGGGGATGCTCTCGGGCATAGAGTGATCCATAATTTTCCAGGAGGGCATACGAGAGGTAGAGATGGCTACTGAAGGCCATGGACATGGTCCAAAAGGAGACCGCAAGAAGAATAATAGTCCAGATACAGATCTGGAGTTCAATCAAATAAGAGAACAGATGGAGGAGCTGACATTCAAAATGCAGTAGAGTGCAAAAGCACATTGGGTATAAAAATGTCCCATAAAGAGGAAAGAAAAATGACATGTTCAAAAAAATTTGGCCAGAGGACAATGAAGGTTGTTAAGAGGATGGATGATGTATGTTGAAATCCTCAGGAATGCAGGGTAAGTGGTTCACGTCTGTGATCCAGAAGTTGGGAAGAGTCTCAGCGACGAAGAGAAAGAGAGATCAGATGAAGATCTCGTGAAGTGCCAGATGGGCGGAGATGGAATTTCAAGTTGTTAGGTGGGAAATGGAAAGAGGCCACATGAAGGTCTCATATGCTGCCAGGGGAGAAGTGTCGAAAGTTCAGATTTCCAGATGGGCAACAAGATGGGATCGTTGGAAGATCTCATAAACTGCTAGGTGGGCAGGGAAGAAATCTCATATTTCCAGGTGGGCAGGGGAGAGCATATGAGTTCATGCGAGAGTCTCACAAACTCAGGGGTGAGTTCATATCAGTGAGAAGTGATGATAGGAGAATATTCATGTGGGTTTGAATACCACGTGAATGAAGATGATGAGAAGTTAAATACTTCCATCACAATGGACGAGGATCAGAAGAGCATTCTAATTATTGGGGGAATTCAGATATTCCTACCCAACAGCCAAGTGAAGGCCAATGCACATGATAAATGTGTAGCCGAAGAGGAAAGGCAACTAGTGGTGGCTATCATGATGAAGGAGAAGATGTCAGAAGATAAGGAGAAGAAGAGGAGAACATAGTTGAGATGCTCACTCAATGGGAGATAGAATTGAGAATGATGGAGGATTGGTTGGACAATCCAGAACTAACAGATGACTTCCGGAAG
>JASDQU010437463.1:19439-42922 GCA_032191745.1 Picea mariana | reverse complement strand
TCTTTGTCTCCTCTCTCCTTTTCCTATTGTCTGCAAGAAAATTTCTAATTTGATACCACCTAATGTAGCCCCCCTTTCTCTCCACGGGGTTCTAAAATACCTTAACCAAATTAGCTCTTCGAGCCTCTAAGATACCCTTGAATTGGTTTACATGGGCCCCCGTTTGTTACCATGGAGGTTCAAATTACCCACACAACCATTCTCTGGAGCTTGTAGTAACACTGAGTGATGAGCACTAGCTCCTCCTCTAAGATCCTCTCTTCGTATGACCTCAGGTTGTGATCCAAGATTCATCCCTAAGGAACTTCACAACTTTGTACTTCAGCTATTTTGGAAACATATGCAACCCTTTTCCCTGAACTTCGAACTGTGAAATTATCCAACAAGATCTATGATTCTTGTCTCTCCAACAACCAACGGTTGTGATCCATTTTAGCACTTCATCGTTTAGGAGTTCTAAGCATCTTAACACTCCTTTTCCCTGAAGTACTCTATCACCTAAGTCACAGAGATGACACCACGTGTCCATACAATCGACATCTAGGATTTAGCTTCTTACCTTTTTCCCAGATGCGCACTTCTAGATCTCACGATCTAACGACATGTGTCCCCCTCAGATCGACAATCACAATCTACTTCGTTATTTTGAAACTTCAGGATTTTTGGCTCACTCTTCCCTCACTTTTCACTGAAGTTCTTCTCCTCTGAATTATGTGGATCTCCACCAAATATTATCCTAGATCCAATGGTCCAAATTTACTTCTTCCTTCATGACTTCACGAAGTTTTCTCTTGCTCCACAGAACACTTCAAGAATTATTTCTCACGAACTCTCTGATTTGCTGCCACATATCCTTGCTGCAACCAATGGATGAGATTACTTTGCAGCTTGAGGACTTCGCCAATACCCACTCTTCAACACTTCAAAATCTATGAACCATGAAGTGTCGAAAGACTCTATGGCTATCCTTCATGCAGTTGTCTAAGATCTGATAGTATGGAATGATCCCACTCCCTCTTGAATGAATATTTCTTGCTAATTTCAGAAATGTTAAAGGGCTCCTCCCTATTGAAGAATTTTCACCTTCTACCTCTTGTGAGCTTGTTCTTCCTTCGAACTGCTAACTCCTCAGAGTGTTTTCTTCAACACTTATTTGAATTTTGACTCTCTGCACACCTTGCAACATATCTTCTTCCATGACTCAACTCCTTTTTGAGGGACTGTGCACACCTTGCAACAGTTTTTTAGACTCTTCTGCAAATACTCTTAAGTTACTCCTCCTGAGCTTCTGAGTCAAAAGACTCTGTCAACGCACTCCTTATGGACAATATGCACTCCTTGCATACAAACCTCCAAGTTATCTCTTATGAACTTGTTCCTCCTCGACACTCTGAACTTCTCAGAATGAATTCTTCGATACTTAGCCAAAAATTGACCCTACGCACACCTTGCAACGAGCTTCCTTAAACTATACTCTTGATGAGAGACTATGCACTCCTTGTACATGCTTATAGAAGAGAAACAATGAAAACTTATATAATACCTCATAGATTCATACATTCAACCATGTAAATGCATTCATAACATAAGAACAAATAATAATAGAGAATTGCAATTAATAGAAAGCCTACCATTCATTCATTCAAATAGACACAGTAAAAACAACACCAAACATTTGGATCAACGCTTCTCTATTATACTCATTCAAATGATATGTACATGGACTCATACAATTCTCTTCTGTGGATCAACAACTCTCAACTTCAAATAGCTTTCAAAAGTAATAATATTAGCTACGATACTCTTCAACAACCTCATTTGGGCATACATTACATTTATTTATACAAAACGAGCTCATAGATATTTTCCCTCCGACTACCTTAGCGCTATCTTATAAAATTAAAATCTTTCAAATACTAAGGATTTACTACAATAAATGTCTGAGACAAATAGAAAAGACCAAAATCTTTGAATCTGTAGTCCAAACTACTACATTAAAGGAAAATACAATCCCCATCGAGCTCATGTGATGGTTCGGCTCTTAAACATTTAAGGCGTTCTTTAATTACAATCTTTTAAAGATATTTCATGACATACCATCTTTAATATTCATAAATCAGTTAAAAATGCACACTAGGGTGCGGAGCTATCTTCCACTTGCGCTTTGATGATGATGCTCCTACATCAGTAGTATTACATTAAAGGTTAAAATGGTTTTCAGTTGCTATAAATAAATGATGATACGTTCCCTTATAACCTTGGAGGGAAACATTATCTTTTGGTAGACAATTTTATCATGTGGTAAGAATTTTCTAAAGAGAAGTAAACTCGACAATAAGTTGAAAATTTTTGTAGCTCAAGTTTATTGAGCATATTCAAATCAAGGTATTAATTGACAAAGAAAAACATATCCTTATTTCTTTTAAGCCTAAAGATATTCAACAAAAGGATTTTTTTTTATGTAGAAAATATGGGGTATGTTACATATGGTATTAGAGTTATTGGTTACAACACTTAGGCCTAAGGGAAACACCAAAAAATTATTTTGTTAAGGGAAAAATCTAACAAATAATATTTATTGTTACAAATAGAGTGTGTCCAAATTGTCTTTGGTAAAAATGTCAGTGTGGAATATAAACCTAAGAGAAACAACAATCAATAGATTCCTAAAAACCCAGAACATCACAGTGAAGGAAACTCAACCACCAAAGTGTTGGAAACAATGAGGAATCGTATTGTGCAATTGCAGGTGTTTAAAGATGATAATGAAAAGTTAAAGAAATCTTTGGAAAATCAGTAGGAAATTAACGAAATATTGTTACATAATATAACAACAAAGAAGAGTCCAAGGAATAATGAGATGGAAGAGGAGGTTAGTAAAAATTCCTCAAAAAGCGTTCTAGTCATGAAATAGAAAGAAAAAACATCTCTTCTAAGGAGACATGCATGACAAAATACAAAGAATCTACAGGAAAAAAGAGAACACAATTGGATAACTTAGAAGGTCAATTCAAATGATAAATCCCTCCATCTTTGATGGAGAATCAAAGAATGGTGAATAAGATTAAGCCTGACTGCTAGACATAAAGAAATAGTTTCAGATTTATAATTGTTCTAGTAATATGAAGGTTAGAATGACCATTTATAATTTAAAAGGGAAGGCTAGTATCCGGTGGCAGGATCTGAAACTAGCTAAAGGATTGAAAGAGAAAAGAATGGAATGGTTTGAATTCAAAAAGAATTTCAATAAACATTACCTATCAAAAAGTTATTATGAAAGAAAAACTAAATAATTTTATGAATTGTGACTACGACAAATGTCTATGGATGATCTAATTAATAAATTTCTAGATCTGCTGAGGTTTATGCCTTATATAAAAGAAGATAAGTTAAATATTGAAAGGTTCTTGAGCTATCTACCACAGTCTTATAAAGATAGAATTGAATTTGACAATCCTAAATATTTGAATGAGGTATTTAGGAAAGTGATAATATGTAAACAAAGATATGAAACTCCTAAGGCATGGAAAGATAAGAAGGAGGATAAATTGAATCAACAGAAGAAATATTTCAAACTAGCCCCTTACTGTAACATGACTAAAGGATTCCAAAGGAATTATTATCCCTCTAGCAAACAACATGCTCAAGGGGGAAATAAACCAATTAATTTAGGATTCAATAAGATAGTGGGCAGCCCCAGGGAATCGTTGAAATGTTGGGAGTGTGGAGAACCCCATCTGTGGAGAAATTGTCCACCCTTAAACCCATCAATTAAAACTTTAGTCCACAATCTAAAAGAAGCTTCAATAGTTGGAGATATTGGCAGAAACATCCATAAAATCATTGCAGCTTTGGATGGAAGACAAGGAAATCATCAATCCACTATTGTGGAAGTTGAAGGTAAAATCCATAACAACAATGTATCTATACTAATTGACCCAGGATCTAGTTTAAGTTATATTACTCCAACTTTAGTAGAGTCGAACAAGATAAAGAAGGTAAAACATGCTAACTCCTGGTTAGTACAATTAGCAATAGGGACAAAAAGAAAGGTAACATAATCTTTTTATGATTGTGAACTAAGTATTATTGGTCATAATACAAAGTTAAATATGAACATGTTACCTTTAAGGTCGTATGACATAATTATTGGAATGAGCTTGTTAGAATGGGATAAAGTGATATTAAACTATTATGAAAAGTCATTTGTGTACAAGGATGAAAATAATACATCAAGAACAATACAAGGAATCATAAAATGAGTTGTCTTTAGACAAATATCGACAATGCAATTCAAGAAATGTATTAGTAAGAGTTGCAAAGTGTATACTATTCAAATAACTAATCTTTTGGAAAGAGAAAGAAAACCAAGTTTGGAAGACTTCATAGTCCTTCAGGGATTTAAAGATGTATTTGTAGAAGAGATACTAAAACTACCCCCAAGGAGAGAAATATATTTCTCTATTGATCTAGTACCTGGATCTACACCAGTATCAAAGGCACCTTATATAATGAGTGTTCCTGATATAATATAACTAAAAATTCAATTATAGGAATTTTTATATAAAGAATACATTAGACCAAGTGTTTCACCATGGGTAGCACCAATTTTATTTGTTAAAAATAAATATGAAACACTGAGATTATGTATTTATTATTGTCAATTGAATAAAATGACAATTAAAAACAAATACCCTTTACCTAGGATGAATGATCTCTTTGACTAGGTGCGAGGAGAAAAAATATTCTCTAAGCTAGACTTGATAACTCATTATCATCATATCAAGATAAAATAAGAAGACGTAAACAAAATAACATTTCGAATATGTTATGGACATTATGATTCCATTTGGACTTACTAATGCACCAACAACTTTTATGTGCTTGATGAACAATATATTCAACTAGTATTTGGATAAATTCGTATTGATCTTTATTGATGATATACTAGTCTATTCAAAAACATAAGGAGAACATGAACATTTGAAAAAATTATTACTGACTCTAAGAGAGCATAAACTATATGCTAATTTCGATAAATGTGACTTTTACCAAAAGAAGATACAATATTTTGGACATGTAATATCGGAAGGCGTTATTTCAGTATCCCTGAAAAATATTAGAGCCATTGTGGAATGACCTATTCCTAAAGACATAGAATTCATAATATCATTCATGAAGATTACTGATTATTACTGGAGGTTTATGGAAACGTTTCCAAAATCACCTATCCTATTACATCATTGCAGAAAAAGGGGACAAAATTTAATTGGTCTAAAAAATGCGAAGATATTTTTGATAAATTGAAAGGATTATTAACTGCAATGCCAATAATTAAAGTGGCAGACCCATATAAATACTTTGCAGTTTTTTTGGATACAAGTAAAGAAGGATTAGGAGGTGTACTAACACAAGATGGACACATCATTTGTTATGGATCACACAAATTAAAGGAACATTAAAGAAACTATGTGACTCATCATCTAGAATTAGCAGTTGTAATTCATGCATTGAAAATGTGGTGAGATTATTTAATCGGAAGGAAATTTCTATTACTGAGAGATAACAGTGGTGTAAAAAACTTGTTAAGTCAACAAGATCTCAAGGCAATACAAGTGAGGTGGTTATCCTTTCTAATCGAGTTCGATTTTGAAGTACAAATGATGCAGGAGCATCGCTCCACCTTTGAAATGCGTCAGCAAACCAACACATCAGCGTGCGTTCCAGATAGGGAGATGCATCGACCCTCCCATTTTTAAATTCAAAATATGATCCAATACTAATTTTTGCGTTGTAAGGCTATAAGAGCCAAGCCATACCTTTGTAAAAGTAGTGGATAGGGTCACCTTAAATGGTTGAGTGTATTAAGGTCTATATCATAGTCAGGTCTGGATCATCATTCATTGTAATCAAGCCGTAGGAGTATGGTGTCTCAACTAAGATAGTGATGGCACTAAGGCGGTGAAGAGGATAAGCTCGTAGATCCCTCTTTTGTAAATGAGAGAGAGAGAGAGAATATATATTGGTAAGGATAAAGGTCTTAGAAGCAGAACTTGGGATAGAGTTAGGATAAGAGGTAGAATAGTTCTTGGAGAGAGATTGAGAGAACTGAGACTCTGTTGCAGTCTAGTTTTTGTAAACATCTGTATAGACACATTGAGATGATAGAAAAACAATTTTTCATGCATATGATGTGTTTATCTATTTGTGTTTATTGTTATTCTTTTACATGTCATTCACGTTTTGAATGTATGAACTGGTGAAGTATTGTATAAGTTTCAATTGTTTCTCTTCTTTCAGTTTCAAGTGCAAGGAGTGGACATTTTCCGCAAGGAGTGAGTTGACAGAGGTGAGTTAACCTCAGGAAATTTCAGGAGAGATACCATTGATCATTCATCAGCATAAGTGCAAGGAGTGTACATGAAGAACTCTTTCTTGAATTCAAAGAGAAACAAAGTGACTGAGAAGTCTGTAGAGCTCTTCCAGGCAAGCATCGAGCAGGTGCAAGTGTGCACAGAGAGAAATCTTTGTCAAGTTAAACGAGAGGAGTGTCAAAGGAAGATAGTCACAGAGTTTTTGAACACTCTGTAGAAACCACTCAACAAGGTTTTCTTTGAGTAGGAGGACACAACGATGGAGAGAATAATTTCTTTTCAAGAAATCCTTTTGTTTGATTTTAACGAAATCCCTGAAATGCAAGGAGTGCGTGGGGAGTCAAGATCTTCAAGGGGGTCAATATAAGACGGGATAACACTTTCATAAGTATTGATGAAATATAAGAGTCGGACTCATAGGAGGAGCAAAGGTCGAAACCTTTGAAGACTGATAAATCTTGTAAGTCAGAAGAAATTAGAATCTTAGGAGGAGGAGCGACAATGGTCATTGGATCACAGTGCAAGGGATCAACAACCATCTGATCAGAGAAAGGTTTACGATCCTTAGATCTTCACGCACTCAAGAGAGAGAAATCACTAGGATTTGAGACTTGATATGTTCGAATTCCGGAGAGCCGGAGAGTCGAAGTGAAATCTCAGTCGTCCGATCAGCTGAAGGATATTTGAGTCGTTAGGTTATCCGAATTAAATATCTACTGTTGGATCACCTGAAATAGATTTGAGTCGTTAGATACTATGAGTTAAGGAGGAGGCAAGTTTAAGACTTGAAAACCATGAAGCACAAATAGTCAAAGAGTCAAGAGTCGTCAATCTATGAGTGGAAACTTATCAACACATCAGGAGCTCCAGGTAAATTGAATTGGGGTTTTTCAGTTGAGATTTGAGATTTCCGAAGCCTGAAGAGATGAAAATCCGAAGTAAATATTAGTCATCCGATCAACCGAAGTGAATCTGAGTCGTCAAATCATCTAAAGCGGATATCAAGCATTATATCATCCAACGTGAATCTGAGTCGTCGGGTTCAGAAGAAATGTGGCGTGAATCTGTGAGCTCTGGGTAAAGATCCAAAGGAATTGTCGATTGTCAGATCAAGCGAGAGTGTGTAAGTGGATTATATCCTTCAGATAAAATCCATTGGTAAAACGAAGTTTGATATTTGAGATCTTAGAAGTCTGAAACCTGAAGGAGATCTCCACCCTTGATTGAGAAGGGGGTCACAGGACCGTTGATCTGAGTTGAAAGGTCCAACACTCGAAGTAAAAGTACGACCAATATTTGAGCATTATAGGTGTCTGTAGATTGTAAGTTCCAGAATATTGAAGTACAAAGGAAGGAGAGGTTTGAGATTCAAAAAGTCCGAAGTCCGGAATCACGAAGGAGATCACATTTGTTGATTTAGGATGGATGGATATGGTCCTTGGATTTGAGGAAGGCAGATCTGAACCATCATTTCAAACAATACCGTCAAGATTAGGAGATCAACGATCCCATAGCATTTGTTAGCTCTTGACCAAGTTTTGGGATATTCTTGGTCATATTGACCTATTATGGGACTTTGACAGCCTGTCAAAGGAGGAGCACAAGATGAAGCATAGATCACGGGATGTCAGCCCACTTTTGGGTCCCTTTTGAGATTTTAAGAATATGTAACAGGAATGGGATGTCAGCGCATGGGTTTACCCATGTTTAGGCCTATTTTGTATGTATAAATAGAAGGATAGGCAATGCAAGAAGAAGGGGAATAGTGCATCTATGTGATGTGAATGTATGCTAAGTGCAAGTAGAGTATATAAGTTATTTGTGCATGACTGTAAGAGACCTACAAAGCTAAGTGCAGGTCCTTGTAGCAAATTGTGGAGGGCTTAGTGTTGTAATGCAAGGAAGAAGGATCTAGCAAGTTGCGCAGATCTTCTGTCCTGTGTGGAGTAAGGGTTTTGATGGCTTTGTTCTTGTAACCGATTGACTGAAGACAATAAAGAAGAAGAGTTGGTGGACGTAGCCCCAGGGTGGGGGTGAACCACGTAAACATTGTGTTGTCTTGCTTTGTGCGTGTCTTAATGTGTTTATGTCTTCTTTTTCTAAGTGCTTTAAGATTATTAGATAAATATTCTTATTCTTAGTGCTAATGATATGTGAGAATATTAGATCTGATCCATTTGAATGTGCTTAGTGCTTGATCTACTAGATATGACCTATCTATTGATGCTAAGTGCTTAAGTACGTTATAACATTGTAAATGTTGTGAAGCCCTATTTTATAAGCAAAGTGATTATTGATTATATATTGAGGAACTGATGGTGCTAAGTTCTTTATTAAGTAGTACAATCATAGATTTGTGTCCTAGCTAAGGTTGCAGACACCTGATTCCTGCAACCACCCCTGCCTCTACCTCGGGTGAGACTTCATCTACTTCGGAGTTGTTGTTGAAAGGGCCGGTAGTTAGGGTTTTGTTGGTGCACTATTGTAGCATTGAACCCTGGGTCTGCCTGTGTGCCAACAAATGGTTACGTTGTCGGGACCTGAAAATGTGATTGCTGGGAACTGAGAAAGAAGAAGATTTGTGAAAAAATTTAACTTGAAATTGTGAAAGCTCCATGCATAGATCTATTGTTGTAGTGCACAATATTCTACTTTACTTCTAAAGATTTATGCTAAGGAAAGAATCTCGATCTGAAGAAGGAATATCAGATTTGAAAGAAAGAAGCTCGATCTGAAGAAAGGAGGTTGGATCTAAAGGGAAGAAGCAAGATCTGGAAGCTTTGTGTTCTAAGAAAGGTAAAAGTGAGAACGTTTGATTAAAAGAGGTAAGATCTGCAAGCTATGTGCTCTGATAAAGGTAAGAATAGTTAAAAAATTTAGATCTGAAAGCTTTGTGCTCTGTAAAAGTAAGATAAGTGATTTTTTTTTTCTCTAGAGTATGGATCTAGGTATGTTTGATATATTTTGTCCTAGCTTAAAAACTAGGGCATTAATAGATGAAAGAAGGTTTGATATGAATAGATCTGATAAGAGTAGTGAAAGATATGTTATACCTATGCATAGAAAGAATGTTTGGACTAACAAATGGATGCAGGATCCTAGAAATAATTTGTTGTAGGTTAACTCCTATGATCCTAGCACACAGTATAGGAGAAGATGGGGATCATTTAAAAGAAAGAGAGGATTAACCCTCTATTACAGTTGCAGAAAACTATGACAAATTTCTAAAGAATGCCCTGGGAAAATACCTAGTTGTCTTTGTTGCAAAGCTATGGACCATGAAGTGTTGGATTGCCCTAGAATCATTGCTAAGCTTGAAGGAATGAATCTGAATCAAGAAAACCCTAAGGTATATAGAGAGGCTATAGAAGATCCTCGGGAAGAATGAGAGAAAGTATTGTTACACATGAGAGAAACCTTGAATGACCATCGACATGTCAAATTATTAGAGTTTTTCAATGAAAAATAATGCATTGAAGCAAGAATAGGATACTTTGACATTGACTGTGTTCTAGATGAGGAAACACAGGTGAATATCATAATAGAGAGAACTTGGGAAGCTATAGGAAGGCCTTCTATCATTCCCTCATTAGGAGAAATAGTGTTATTTAGCAGAAAGTTGATAAACTATTGTGGAAGGCTCGCTCAGATATCTATGACTGTCAATGGAAGTTCGATAGAGGAAGATTTTGAGATTATTAAATTTTTTGAAGATGGCGCCCCATTTACCATGTTAATAGGAAAACCTTGAATTGATAGAGCTCAAGCTAGACGAAAGGAAGAAGAAGAAGTCTTGGAGGAGAAGAAATAGGAGTTAAAATATTTCATGATCAAAAGGATCGCACACTTGATTGAAGATCAAGAGAACAGATCAAATCTATTTGACATTAGAGACCCTGATGTCGAAGCTGCAAGAAAACTAGAAGACCCATAGAAGACTGAAGTACTTACTCTGGATAAAGAAGAGGTATTACCCCTGAATCCTAGGAAAGAATATCAACGACACGTAGTGACTATGTTAAAAGAAGATAAGAATTAGAATGGAAAAATACATACCGAGTCGAAGATCACTAGAAAGAAGGCTAGAAAGCTAAGTAAGAAGAGGACTAGGATTGAAATGTTATAGAAGATTCTAGAGGGAACTTCACAAAAATAAAATTTGCAGAATTGAAACTTCACCGGCATATCAGAACAATGACACATGGTACTTTGCCAAAGCGAAGAAATATAGTTGTTAGGGCTGATATATACGTTCGAATACCGCTATGAATGGGTCGGAAAACATTTATATCTTGACACCAGAGCATTGGACCGCACCATAACGGACAAAACAAGAGTTAATAAGGCTTCATACCCATTACAAGAAAACCATTTCCGAGTTTCCTACTTATCCCATTGCGCCATGCACGAAGAACACTTTTGCTAACCAAGAGTTTGAGCCCGCAGACTAAGTGAATTGTATACAGTGATCATTGCACTATTGCTATTTTCTCTAGTGTCGTATCTAATTTCATTGTGATTGATCTGGAATCGGATCCAGAAGCCTGACAAGGGTTAAAAATGATCAAAAATTAAAGTGCTTGGAATTCGACGAAACCAGCACCATTGCGTTCGTCTCGTCTTCCTGATTCTGACCATATATTTACTTCATCAAACGGGCTTCGTATGCAAAAGATATCGCGTTCTATCCGAAAACCCAAACAGGCAAAAAAATGGGGATGAATGTACAGTCCATACAATGCCACATGGCATGCTGACTGTACAGGCCGTACAGTCGTACAGGTGATGTGGCAGCTTCAAGAGATGACACATGGCAGCCTCGGATGATGACATGTGGCAGGCTGATATGGTGTATGGGCAGACAGTTGGACCAATCTACGGGTGACACGTGTCACCACTGTAAGGGCGACATGTGGCACAAGATGACATCAACAACTTACTGGGCAAGTACGGTGGCAGGATGATGTGGCAGACACGCGGCAGGCTGATAGGGCAGTATGGTGATACATGGTGGGTGACATGGACCACTCGGAAATTGACACTTGGCACTTTTTGATTGGGTGTTGAGGTGTCATGTGGCCCAGTCATGGGCTACCACGTGGCACCATGTGGTTGGTTCATCGGTTATGTAAAATATTGTGGTTTTGCCGAGGGTCGAACCCCCAACCTTCCTCCGCGCAACGGACTGGCAGGACTGGGCTAGCCACCTGGGCCACTAGTAGTTCTTGTTAACCATATAGCATGCATTATATTTATGTTTGATAAATGTCTTAATCAGCGGGGGAAAGGGTTGGGGCTTAGCCCCAGCCCTCGACATTGACATACGACCACAGTATGTTATACGACGTCACCACAGTTTAAACTTGCGCGGGGAGCAGATAGAGCCAGCCCTTGGTCCACGGACGGTTCACCATGTGACCTGGGTATGATCTGACAACAGGGCACGGGGGTTATGGAGTGTTAGCCCATGATCCTGCACCATGCCACCGAACCAGGAGCCAGGGATAGGGGGCTAACGCACAAAGGATAAGCACTTGGCCACATGGAACGGTATTGGTGACCAAGAGCCCTACAAAAAGGGGTTGTACCCAAATACAGTGGGTTTTTGGTTAATTTTTGGATTTTATTTGTTATTAAGCCTGATTTTAATTGATTTTCTCCATTTTTGGGAGATATTGGGCATTTTTGGAGCCCAAATTTTGGGAGGAAGTTGGAGATGGATAACCAACTTCAGATCTATAAAAATCAGGCCTATTTGAGGCCATGGAGGATAGTCAAGGATAGTCATATCAGAGTTATGTTGAAGAGAAGCCAAGCCAAGGCCATTTTTTTATGCAGGGAAGCTATTGAGGAGCAGACGCTTGCGGGCCATTTCTGGGAGCTCCGGACGTCCATTTTGTGTGCCTTTTTCTTTGAAAGGTTCTTGAGATCTGGAAGAACATGACCAGATTAGTCTTGTATCCAATTGACACTTCTGTGATGTACTTTTGAGCTTTTGAACAGAAATAAAGAAGCCTCCCCCACAGAGACAAAGGCCTGGAGACGTAGGCAACGTTGTGCCGAACTCCGTTATCAATCCTTGTGTTATGGTTTGTTGTTTATTACTTCATTTTAGATCTACATATGTGTATATGGTTTTCATAATTCCTCTATTTTCCTCATTCTTTTATTAAGCTTCTCAATTGGATAATTAACGCATGCAAAATTAAAACTCAACCATAGTCATTAAGAGATCCTATGGATCAGTGACCCCGATAAGTTTAATCCTGAGCATGTATGTCTGACGAGATCACCGTAGTTGAAGAATCAGTAATGGAGGTTCTCCTCGACTTGATGAATGAAAGAGTCATGTCAGAGAAAGGAGTGTCTATAGGTGTACAAGCATCTTCGATGAGAGGACTTCCAACCTCTTCGTCCATTGCTCGAGTCGGTCCATCTCAGCCAGTATATGAAAATTGAACTAAGCATAGGGATGATCTTATGAATGTTAAGTTAATCCCAAGTATAATACCCACCTATCTACCCCCTTTGAGCAGTGAGATAAATCGAGACAGTGTGCCCAAATATTTTGAGTATGCCTTGGTCACTACGTACCTCCTGAAGGGGATACATGCAGTTTGCGCTGACCAAGATAAAATTGGAGCATTGAAGTTTCATGACTTCAACCTCAATGACAGGAAGGTCTATAGAATGCTCGCCCCACATAAGTATCTGACCAGAAAAAAAAGAAAGAATTCAAATATAATTCCTCAATCATGGACCCATAACCTCGTGCAGTCCATGTTGCTCAACGTCATGAAGATCCCACACTTTGGAAGGCACCAATAAGTGAATGCATGTGTCAAATTGTTGTTGTCATGTTATCATGGAGGTTATTTGTGGTTAAACCACCATATCACCATGGATCCGACGTTGATCAAACGGATCACAGGGCTGAGCATGCAAGGCCCCGACCCACAAGATTTCTACCTCAGAAAGACCATGGATCTCGCTTTAGCTCAAAGGATAAAGGACACTTACAGAAATGTAGAGAAGGGAACACGATGCTACAAGGTAGATTCTATCCAAAGCGACGTAGTGCGCCTCACCCTCCAATTGATCACAGAAAAGTTGGTGCAAAAGAATCAACCCACCCAAGTCACTGGGTTCATAGTCGCCCTCACAGGGAAGTGCACAAAAGGACTTCAGATGGATTGGGCGCAATACCTAGTAAACTGGTCGGAACTGGACTGCAGGGAAGCCCAAGATGAGGGATATGAATTCCACTTCAGTTGGCTATTGATCTTGGTCACTTTCATTGCATGGGAGATGCTGGAATGTACGACCTTCCCAGACATCGGCATTTTAAACTCTGGCCATGAAGTTCAGTACACGTTGGTACTCAAACGACATGAATAAGCAATGGCAGTAAAATGTCATGTTCCATATGTATTACAACTAGTTGAAGGTAGCCATCTAGTCCGAGCGTCGTATGACCCTGAATACCCTCCAAAGGTTTTAGCCCTTAATGAAATTCAGAGCGGACCTCCATTTTATTTATATCGCAGCATGAGATGATGAACACAAGCAATAACTGCAATTATGCTACAAGCTGATAGAGGAGGAATTGGAAGAGATCACCAAGTACTGGTCGGTGGACCTCCTCATTCCTGTAGATCCTGTGAAGACATCTGATATTAACATTCCAGAAACCATATATGATACACCTAGACCTAGCAAGACAAAGAAAAATGAAGAAGCCCAAGACATAAAAAGTACCTCAGCCAAGACTGCTTCTATCTCACTTGAGCAAGGAGGTGATGGAAAAGAGCTAAATGGCACAAAATTTGAATAGAAGAAAGGCGAGGTTACACCACCTAGAGATGAGGAGGAGCCCTCAAAGAAAAGGAAGGTTTCCACACCGAAACCCTCATCCCGGAAGAAAGTGAAAGAAACTAGGACCAAATTTGAGACTACCCTCACATCAGATGACTTCAACTTCATCATTGCATCACTGAACGATGCTTCGCTGGAGATAGAAGAGAAGCAAGAAGCTCAGCAGAAAGAAATATATAGTCGGATCAAGGTTGAACTCCAAGGGATGTAACAGGCACTACAATCCATATTCTACTGCACCTCTATCAACAGGAACATTAGAACTCAGAGATGAGCCAACTCAACTCCACTGGATCATTGATATAGTCGAAGCTCACCTTCGACGAGCACAAGAGGAGACAAGGCAAGACACCTAGGATTTAGCACAATTACATAAATACCTTGAAGAGAAACGAAGTGTTGCAGAACAAGAAAATCTTTCTCTACAAGAAATGTGGGATGAAGAAAAAGCACAGCTAGAGCAAAGCAAGGAACAATTGCTTGCCGAGAAACTCGAAGTAAAAAAAATGATTCACAGAGAACTTCTCTTTGTGACAGTTGTAGAAGTAAAGGCTAAAGAGCGAGTTACACAGCAGGTGGCACAACTTGAAGATGTAATCCAGCAACTCCAACAACACATAGCAGACTTGGAGCTCCACACTGTGCCTGACACCCTTCAAGATGTAAGAGAACTAAGGGAAGCAACTTCCTGTAGCATAGTTGACACACTAAAATATCTCTCCTTGGAATGCAAGTAGTTGAGTAACCACAACGCCCAAACATATGAGACCCTCACTGAGAACCCAGAGTTATAGGCATTGGAGTTGCAGATCAAGGAAGCAAAGCAACATACAAACACACTATAGGCGCAGCTGAAGACCTTGTCGACCGTCGAAAGAATGAAGAGGTCTCAGGAGAAACGCACCACCCAACATCAAATCCATATGATTCAAACCATAGTAATGGAATTTACTCAATGTCTTCAACCAGTACAAGATAAGGCGTGCCAATTATTCATAGAGGTTGAAAGCCAAGGAGCAGAGCTAGAACAGATTGTCATCATAGTAGAACAACACCTAGAAGGGCCATTAAACGACACAGTGATCGAGGAGTTCACCTAGTAAGAGGTTGTCGCACAGCAGCAGGTTGAAGCAGCTCGAGCCAAACTTGAGGCCTTCGAGGAAGAACTGATTAGATCAGAGTGACTAAGGATGAGTCACAGGTGAGTGTTGGGGGCATGTTGGCCCTTGACCAAGTTTTGGGAGATTCTTGGTCATATTGACCTATTTTGGGATTTCGACAGCCTGCCGAAGGAGGAGCGCAAGATGAAGTGGATATCACGGGATCTCGAACGACTTTTGGGTCCCTTTTGGGTTTTTGGGAATATGTAACGGGAATGGGATGTCAACCCATCAGTTTACCCATGTTTAGGCCTATTTTGTATGTATAAATAAAAGGATAGGGAATGTAAGAAGAAGGGGAATAGTGCATCTATGTGATGTGAATGTATGCTAAGTGAAAGTAGAGTTTGTAAGTTCTTTGTGCATGACTATAAGAGACTTGCAGAGATAAGTGTAGGTTCTTGTAGCAAATTGTGGAGAGCTTAGTGTTGTAATGCAAGGAATAATGATCTAGCGAGATGCGTAGATCTTCTGTCCTGTGCAAGGTAAGGGTTTTGATGGCTTTGTTCTTGTAACCAATTGACTGAAGACAATAGAGAAGAAGAGTTGGTGGATGTAGCCCTAGGGTGGGGGTGAACCACATAAACGTTGTGTTGTCTTTCTTTGTAATTGTGTTAATGCGTTTATGTCTTCTTTTGCTAAGTGCTTTAAGATGATTAGATAGATTTTCTTGTGCTTAGTGCTAATGATATGTGAGAATATTAGATCTGATCCATGTGAATGTGCTTAGTGCTTGATCTACTAGATCTGACCTATCTATTGATGCTAAGTGCTTAAGTACGTTATAACATTGTGAATGTTGCGAATCCTTGTTTTCTCAGCGAAGTGATTATTGATTATATATTGAAGAATTGATAGTGCTAAGTGATTTATTAAGTAGTACAATCACATATTTGTGTCACAGATAAGGTTGCAAACACCTGAGTCCTACAACCACCCCTGCCTCTACCTCGGGTGAGAATTCATCTGCTTCATAGGTGTTGCTGAAAGGGCTAGTAGTTAGGGTTTTTTTGGTCCATTGTTGTAGCGTTGAACCCTGGGTCTTCCCCTGTGCCAACAACATTTCAGAGATTGAAAATGCATGAACTTTAAAACATTGAGGGCACTCGCAATCTTGTGGTCACGTGAGGTCACAACCCAAGGACACATGCGAAGAAGGGGCTTAGAAAAAGGATCTTGCAGAGCACGAGAAGTTGAGATTTTTGAAGGCCAAAAACCCAAAGTAAATTAGGGTCGTCAATATGATAAGGGGAATTGGCGGTAGGGAATCATTGCGGGGAGGAGAGGCAAAATTAATGAGAACTCTAGTTCAAACTCTGCAATGCACCGGAGTTGTTGATCTCTTTGGGGTAGGAGATCGATGGGTACGATCAAAAGGAGATCAGGTGAGAACTTTCAGATTGTGGGGATAGGGATCTTCCATAAAAGGTGAGCACATTGGTGGCCCACAATTTTTGTGAATTGTCGATCGATGAGAAGATTGATAACGGTCAAATCAAGATCATAGAAACCAAGCGGCTCTGACAGGACCTGAACACCGAAGGGAAATGGGTCTGTGTATAGTTGATTTGGGTTCAAAGAGGAACTTGAAGAGTCGATTTGACTCAAAATTTAGAAATATCCTAGACCGGGAGGTCGTAGAACACCAGGAGGGAAGGGGGGTTGTATCAGGTGGTATCAGAGCTTGAATTTTCATTTGTATATTTAAGGCGAAAGAGAAAGAGGAGAAGACCACATTTTGTTTTCAGACAAAAGATAAGAGGGAGATGGTAAAAGGAGATGATCTGGTAACATTAGATGATATCAGAGGTTCAGATTTTCCTGTAGACAACATGTGAAAGGAAGGCATACTACAGATGCTTTGCGAGAATGTTGTTGCATGTGCACAGCAGCAAAACTTTAAACAGCCAAGTGAGATGTGAGAGAAGATGGAGATGCTCTCGGATCTAGAGTGATCCATAGGATTTCCAGGAGGGCATGTAGAAGGTGGAAATGGTTACTAAAGGCCATGGGCATGGTCGAAGAGAAGACTGGAAGAAGAAAAGAAATCCATAGATGGATCTGGAGCTTAATGAGATAAGATAAAGCATGGAATAGCTATCATTGAGGATGCAACAAGAGGGAAAAGTACACTAGAGGTACGAATGTCCTTTGAACAGGAAGGCCAAATGGCATGTTCAAAATTTGTTGGCCAGAAGGAAACCAGAAGAGTTGAGAAGGTGGCTGAGGGAATTAGAAAACCTTAGTGATACAAAGGAGGAACTCATTCACATCTGTGAACTAGAAATTGGGAGACACCTCAGTGCTGAGGAGGAGGTGAGATCAGATAAAGATCTCATAAAATGCCAGGTGCGCAGAAATGGACTTTCAAGTTGCTAGGTAGGAAATAGAAAGAGATCGGGAGGAGGTCTTGTATGCTTACATGGGAGCAATGATAAAAGTTCAGATTCCCAGGTGGGAAATGAGATGAGATCAGTTGATCTCATAGACCACTAGGTGGGTAGAAGAGAAGTCCCAAACTATTAGGTGGGCAATGGAAAGAAGGTGAGACCGTAAGAAAGTATAAGGAGCTAAAAAGTGAGTTTATATCAACAAGGAGAGATGATAGGTGATGATTCATGTGGTATTTCATACCATATGAATGAAGATGATGAGAAGATAGAAACTTTCACCATCAAAGAAGAAGATCAAAAGAGTATTTTGATCATTGGAGGGATCAAAGAATTCCTACCAATGAGCCAAGTGAAGTCCAGTGCACATGATGAATGTGCAGTAGCAAAGGAAGGACAACCAACATAAATTGTCAAAGAGGAAGAAATGGAGAATACAATGATGTCTACCCCAACAGAAGGAGAAGAGAATTCAACATAATGGCTAAAAGTTTCAGCCATGAAGCAAAACAGGAGATGACTACAACAGTGAAGCATGTAGTAGAAGAGGAAGTAGACAACATGGATTTTGTTGATCTGTATGAAGAATTGGAAACCCTAAAGAGAAGGGTGATAGTGCAAGTCCAACACATCCAACAAGTCAAGTTTGAGATATATAGAGGAGCATACCATCTCAGAGAACAACTAGAAGAAGTTGGATTTGAACCAATGCAAGAGGAGTTGACAGAAGAAGCCAATATGTTAGAGGAGGAAGTTGAGAAAAAACTCAGTGATGATACTATAGAACTAAAGTTTGCAGTAGAGTAGAAAGATATTGTTATAGAAGAAGAAAATGATATGGAGGATCAAGATGATCTACCCATTGATAAGGAAGAGTTGCAGTTGAGAATAATGCATAAGAAGAGACAACAACTCGAGTAGCTGGATAGGGTGATAGAGGAGATAAGAAGGTTGATGTTGAAGTCAGCACAAGAAGAAGTTAGCAAAGGAAAGATGAATAGAGGAGAACCTGTCGTAGCAACAGGGAAGAAGAAGAAGAAGAAGATGCAAAAGAAGCAGTAGCAATAGCAGAAATGACATAACTTGAGAGGATCAAGAGGACCACTCCAAGGAAGAGTTGGGGATCCAGGAGGATTTCAACACTGGGGAAGAGGAGCTCATGATCAGGAGCTCATGATTTTCCCAATAGTGGTGTATGATGCATGAGCATCACTCCACCTCAACAATGTGCCAACAAGCCAACACATCAGCCTGCATTCCAGAGAGGGAGCGACACTGACCCTCCCATTTTTAAATTCGAAATATGATCCAATACGGATTTTTGCATTGTAAGGTTGTAAGAGCCAAGCCATATATTTGTACAGGTAGTGGATAGGGTCTCCTTAAATGGTTGAGTGTAATAAGGTCTATATCGTAGTCAGGTCTAGATCATCATTCATTGTAATGAAGTCATAGGAGTATGGTGTCTCAACTGAGATAGTAATGGCACTAAGGTGGTGAAGAGGATAAGCTCGTAGAGCCCTCTTTTGTAACTGAGAGAGAGAGAGATAAGAGATCTTGGTAAGGATAAAGGTCTTAGAAGCATAAATCAGGATAGAGTTAGGATAGGAGGTAGAATAGTTCTTCGAGAGATGTTGAGAGAACTGAGACTCTGTTGCAGTCTAGTTTTTGTAAACATCTATATACACACACAAAGATAATAGAAAAGAGGTTTTTCCTTCATAAGGTGTGTTTATGTATTTGTGTTTATTATTATTCTTTTACGTGTAATTCACGTTTTGAATGTGTGAATTGGTGAAGTATTGTATAAGTTTCAATTATTTCTCTTCTTTGAGTTTTGAGTGCAAGGAGTGCACATTTTCCTCAAGGAGTGCGTTGCCAGAGGTGAGTTAACCTTAGGAAAGCTCATGAGAGATACCGTTGGACCTTCATTAGTAGAAGTGCAAGGAATGCGCAGGAAGAACTCTTTGTTGAATTCAGAGAGAAACTGAGTTACCGAGAACTCTGTAGAGCTCTACCAGGCAAGCATAGAGCATGTGCAAGTGTGAAAAGAGATAAATATTTGTCGAGTTCAAGTAGAGGAGTATCAGAGGAAGACACTCACAGAGTTTTTGAACACTCTTAAGAAACCAGTTAGCAAGGTGTTCTTTGAGCAGGAGGATGCCAGGAGGGAGAGAATAATTTATTTTCAAGAAATCCTTTGATTTGAGTTTTACGAAACCCCTGAAACTCAAGGAGTGCACGGGGAGTCAAAATATTCAATTGGATCAAGATCGGAAGGGATGACACTTTCATAAGTATTGACGAGATCCAAGAGTCGGACTCTTAGGCGGAGCAAAGGTCGAAACCTTTGAAGACTAATAAATCTTATAAGTCAGAAGAAATCAGAAGCTTAGGAGGAGGAGTGATAATGGTCATTGGATCATAGTGAAAAGGATCAACACCTTCTGATAAGAGTAAGTTGCATGGGCCTTAGCACTTCACACACTCAGGAGAGAGAACTCGCCAAGATTTAAGACTTGAGATCTCCAAAGTCCGGAGAGCTGAAGTGAAATATCAGTCATCCGATCAACCGAAGGAGATCCGAGCTGTTAGATCGTTGAAGTAAATCTTAGGCATCAGATCACCTAAAATGGATTTGAGGAATCAGATACTATGAGTTCAGGAAGAGGTAATTTTGATACTTGATAACCCCAAAGCATGAATAGTAGAAGAGTCGAGAGTCGTCGATCTGTGAGTGAACACTTGTCAACAGATCACGAGCTCTGGGTAGATTGCATTGGGGTTTCTCAGTTGAGATTTGATATTTTCGAAGCCTGAAAAGCCATAAATCCTAAGTAAATTGCAGTCGTCTGATCAACTGAAGTGAATCAGAGTCGTCAGATCATTCGAAGTGAATATCAAGCATCAGATCATCCGACGTGAATCTGAGCCTTCATATTTAGAAGAGACGTGGCGTGAATCTGTGAGCTCCAAGTAAAGACCCGAAGTAATCCTCAATCATCAGATCAAGAGTAAACGCGTCAGTGGATTATAGCATTCGGTTAAAATCCATTGGGAAAAAGAAGTTTGAGATTTTAGATCTCAAAGGTCTGAAACCCGAAGGAGATATCGACCATCGATCGATAAGGGGGTCATAGGACCGTTGATATGAGTTGAAAGGTAAAACACCCGAAGTGGAAGTAGAACCATTGGTTGAGCATGACATGTGTCTCCATATCATCAGCTCCAGAAGATTGTAGTATGGAGGAAGGTGAGGTTTGAGATTCGAAAAGTCTGAATTTCAGAATCACGAAGGATATCGCAGCCATTGATTTAGGATGGATAGATCTGGTCTATAGATTTGAAGAATGCAGATATGAACCATCAGTTCAGACAATACCGTCAATATTGGGAGATTGATGGTCCCATAGAATTTTGGAGATTGAAAGTACATGGACTTTAAAATGTTGAGGGTGCCCACAGTCGCGTGGTCACATGAGGTCACAGCCCGAGGACACATGCAAAGAAGGGGATTAGAAAAAGGATCTTGTGGAGAGCAATAAGTTGATATTTCCGAAGGCCAGAAACCCGAAGTAAATTAGGGTCGTCGATCTGAGAAGGGGAATGGGCGGTAGGGAATCATTGTGGGGATCAGAGGCAAAATTAATGAATGCACTAGTTCACACTCCGCAATGCATTGGAGTCATTGATATCATCGAGGCAGGAGATCGACGAGTACGATCAAAAGGAGATCAGGTGAGCAATTTCAGATAGTAGGGATAGGGCTCTTCCATAAAGGGTGAGTACATTGGTGGCTAGCAATTGTTGTGAATCATCGATCGATGGACAAATTGATAATGACCAAGTCATGACTATAGGAACTGGGCGAGTCTAATAGGACCTGCACACTGAAGGGAAAGGAGCCTATGTATAGTTTATTTGGGTTCAAAGAGGAATCTTAAGAGTTGATCCAAATCAACATTTAGAAAGATCCTAGACTGAGAGGTCACATAACCCTAGGAGGGAAGGGTGGCTACATCAATGACACATAAAAGAAAAAGAAAATAAATTTGTAGATGCATTGTTTTGGATAACTAATCAATTATATGTAATTATGAGAAAAGAAGAAAATGATATTGAGGACAAAATTAAATATCCAAGAAGAAATGATGTAAAATACATAAAAAATAACTAATCAATTGCTGAAAAATGAAGGAAATTTGCACAGTAAAGATCTCAATATGGATGAAAATGGACTTTTAAGGTTCAAGAATAGATTATATGTACATAATTCTACTGAATTAAAGATGATGATTCTTAATGAGTGCCACAAAAAGACATATTATGGTCATCTACGATACCAAAAAATGAAAACAGCTTTAGGAAAACAATTTTAGTGGCCTAATATAAAATATGAAACAACTGAATACTTTTCTAAATGTTTATATTTTCAACAGACAAAAGTCGAGCAATAGAATATCGCAGGTTTTTTACAACCTTTGCTTATACCAGAATGGAAATGGGAAACTATTTCAATTGAGTTCATTATAGATTTTCCTAAGATTTAGAGACAAAATAACTCTATTATGGTAGTGATTGATAAGCTAAATAAGTATGGACATGTTATACCTATAAAATCTACTTACAAAGAGATTAATATCGTTGAAATTTTTATGAAATAAATATTTAGACTGCATGGGATTCCTAAAATGGTTATTTCATACAGAGACATTAAATTTACATCCAATTTTTGGAAGGAATTCTTTGTAGGTTTGGGTACGCATTTGAATTTCAGCACAAGTTACCATCCAGAGAGAGATGGGAAAACAAAACATATAAACCAGATTATCAAAGATATGTTACGAATGTATGTAAGAACAAAACCAACTAAGTGGGAAGAGTATCTACACTTAGTTGAATTCACATACAATAATGGGTATCAAGCATCATCTAAGATGAGTCCCTTCGAAGATTTATACAGAAGGAAATGTACAACCCCGATCAATTGGTATAATCTGGTTGACAAGATTACGGTTGGAACATAAATGCTTCAATAGATGGAAATGATGGTCAAGAGGGTACAATAGAATTTGAAAGAGGCAAAGGATTGACATAAAATCTATGGAAATCTAAAAATGAGACATCAGGAATTCAAAATTGAAGAGCATGTATATCTCAAATTCAAAGCAAGGAGGAGCTCCCTAAAACTAGGAAGTTATTACAAGTTGGCACCAAAATTTTGTGTTCCATTCGATGTAGTAACTCGAATCAGACCAGTGGCATAGCAACTAGCACTCCTTGCAAATTTAAAAGTTCATAATTGTTTTCATGTTACATTATTAAAAATATATTTTCATGATCCTACTCACATCATTGATTGGAACACGGTGCAAGTGGAACAAAAAGGCAAGTTCCAAGCGTAACTTCTATAAATTATGGACAGAAAAGAAACAATACTTCGAAATAGAGTCATTGGCCAAGTAAAAGTGCAATGGAATCACTTTGGTCCCGAGGAGGCTACTTGGGAGATGGAAGAATAAATGATGAAATCTTATCCAACTATGTTCCTAGTGATATTTTAAGGAAAGAATAACACTAAGGATAGTGTTATACTTAAGGAGGAGAGGATGTGACATACTCAAATATGCAAAACAATTTATTTTAAAAAATTTGTGTTAATTTTTTTTTCCATTTTTGAAAAT
>JASDQU010437463.1:6003-17028 GCA_032191745.1 Picea mariana | reverse complement strand
TCCAGTTGAAGGTAGCCATCTAGTCCGAGCATCGTATGACCCTAAATACTCTCCAAAGGTTTTAGCCCTTAATGAAATTCAGAGCGGACCGCCATTTTATTTATATCACAGCATGAGATGATGAACACAAGCAACAACTGCAGTCATGCTACAAGCTAATAGAGGAGGAATTGGAAGAGATCACCAAGTACTGGTCGGTGGACCTCCTCATTCCTGTAGATCCTGTGAAGACATCTGATATTAACATTCCAGAAACAACATATGATACACCTAGACCTACCAAGACAAAGAAAAATGAAGAAGCCCAAGGCATAAAAAGTACCTCAGCCAAGACTGCTTCTATCTCACCTGAGCAAGGAGGTGATGGAAAAGAGCTAAATGGCACAGAAGTTGAATATAAGAAAGGTGAGGTTACACCACCTAGAGATGAGGAGGACCCCTCAAAGAAAAGGAAGGTTTCCCCACTGAAACCCTCATCCCAGAAGAAAGTGAAAGCAACTAGGACCAAATTTGAGACTACCCTCACATCAAACAACTTTGACTTCATCATCGCATCACTAAACGATGCTTCGCTAGAGATAGAAGAGAAGCAAGAAGCTCAGCAGAAAGAAATATATAGTCGGATAAAGGTTGAACTCCAAGGGATATAACAGGCACTACAATCCATCTTCTACTGCACCTCTATCAGCAGGAATATTAGAACTCGGAGATGAGTGAACTCAACTCCACTGGATCATTGATATAGTCGAAGCTCGTCTTCGACGAGCATAGGAGGAGACAAGGAAAGACACCTAGGATTTAGCACAAGTATAGAAATACATTGAAGAGAAACGCAATGCTGCAAAAAAAGAAAATCTTTCTCTACAAGAAAAGTGGGATGAAGAAAAAGCACAGCTAGAGAAAAGCAAGGAACAATTGTTTGCCGAGAAACTCGAAGTAAAAAAAATGGTTCATAGAGAACTTCTCTTTGTGACAGTTGTAGAAGTAAAGGTTGAAGAGTGAGTTACACAGCAGGTGGCACAACTTGAAGATGTAATCCAGTAGCTCCAACAACACATAGAAAACTTGGAGCTCCGCACTGTGCCTCTCACCCTTCAATATGTAAGAGGCCTAAGGGAAGCAACTTCTCGTAGCATAGTTGACACACTAAAATCTCTTTCCTTGGAATGCAAGCAGTTGAGTAACCGTAACGCCCAAACATATGAGACCCTCACTGAGAACCCAGAGTTACATGCATTGGAGTCGCATATCAAGGAAGCAAAGCAACATACAGACACACTACAGGCACAGCTGAAGGCCTTGTCAACTGTCGAAAGAATGAAGAGGTCTCAGGAGAAACACACCGCCCAACATCAAATCCATATGATTCAAACCATAGTAATGGAAGTTACTCAATGTCTTCAACCAGTACAAGATAAGGCGTGCCAATTATTCATAGAGGTTGAAATCCAAGGAGCGGAGCTAGAACAGATTGTCATCACAGTAGAACAACACCTAGAAGGGCCATTAAACGACACAGTGATCCAAAAGTTCACCTAGCAAGAGGTTGTCACACAACAGCAGGTCGAAGCAGCTCGAGCCAAACTCAAGGCCTTTGAGGAAGAACTGATTAGATCAGAGTGACTCAGGATGAGTCACAGGTGAGTGTTGGGGCATGTTGGCCCTTGACCATGTTTTGGGATATTCTTGGTCATATTGACCTATTTTGGGATTTCGACAACCTGTCGAAGGAGGAGCGCAAGATGAAGTGGATATCACGGGATCTCAGCCCACTTTTTGGTCCCTTTTGGGTTTTTGGGAATATGTAATGGGAATGGGATGTCAACCCATCAGTTTACCCATGTTTAGGCCTATTTTGTATGTATAAATAAAAGGATAGGGAATGTAAGAAGAAGGGGAATAGTGCATCTATGTGATGTGAATGTATGCTAAGTGCAAGTAGAGTTTATAAGTGCTTTGTGCATGACTATAAGAGACTTGCAAAGATAAGTGTAGGTCCTTGTAGCAAATTGTGGAGAGCTTAGTGTTGTAATGCAAGGAAGAAGGATCTAGCGAGTTGCGTAGATCTTCTGTCCTGTGCAAAGTAAGGGTTTTGATGGCTTTGTTCTTGTAACCAATTGACTGAAGACAATAGAGAAGAAGAGTTGGTGGATGTAGCCCTAGGGTGGGGGTGAACCATGTAAACGTTGTGTTGTCTTTCTCTGTAATTGTGTTAATGCGTTTATGTCTTCTTTTGCTAAGTGATTTAAGATGATTAGGTAGATTTGCTTATGATTAGTGCTAATGATATGTGAGAATATTAGATCTGATCCATGCGAATGTGCTTAGTGTTTGATCTACTAGATCTAACCTATCTATTGATGCTAGGTGCTTAATTACGTTATAACATTGTGAATGTTGTGAATCCCTGTTTTCTCAGTGAAGTGATTATTGATTATATATTGAGGAATTGACGGTGCTAAGTGCTTTATTAAGTAGTACAATCACATGCTTGTGTCACAGATAAGGTTGCAGACACCTGAGTCCTGCAACCACCCCTACCTCTACCTCAGGTGAGACTTCATCTGCTTCATAGGTGTTGCCAAAAGGGCCAGTAGTTAGGGTTTTTTTGGTGCATTGTTGTAGCGTTGAACCCTGGGTCTTCCCCTGTGCCAACAACATTTCAGAGATTGAAAGTGCATGAACTTTAAAACATTGAGGGCACCCGCAATATTGTGGTCATGTGAGGTCACAACCCAAGGACACATGCGAAGAAGGGGCTTAGAAAAAGGATCTTGCGGAGCACGAGAAGTTGAGATTTCTAAAGGCCAAAAACCCGAAGTAAATTAGGGTCGTCGATATGATAAGGGGAATTGGTGGTAGGGAATCATTGCAGGGAGGAGAGGCAAAATTAATGAGCACTCTAGTTCAAACTCTGCAATGCACTAGATTCGTTGATCTCTTTGGGGTAGGAGATCGACGGGTGCGATCAAAAGGAGATCAGGTGAGCACTTTCAGATTGTGGGGACAGGGCTCTTCCATAAAGGGTGATTACGTTGGTGGCCCACAATTTTTGTGAACTGTCGATCGATGATAAGATTGATAATGGTCAAATCATGATCATAGAAACCAGGTGGGTCTGACAGGACCTGAACACCGAAGGGAAATGGGACTGTGTATAGTTGATTTGGGTTCAAAGAGGAACTCAAAGAGTCGATTTGACTCAACATTTAGGAATATCCTAGACTGGAAGGTCGTAGAACACCAAGAGGGAAGGGGGGTTGTATCAGGTGGTATCAGAGCTTGAATTTTCATTTGTATATTTAAGGCAAAAGAGAAAGAGGAGAAGACCAAATTTTGTTTGCAGACAACAGATAAGAGGGAGATGGTAAAAGGAGATGATCTGGTAACATTAGATGATATCAGAGGTTCAAATTTTCCTGTAGACAACAGGTGAAAGGAAGGCAGAGTACAGATGCTCTGTGAGAATGTTGTTGCATGCACGCAGCAGCAAAAATTAAAACAACCAGGTGAGATGTGAGAGAAGATGGAGATGCTCTCGGATCTAAAGTGATCCATATGATTTCAAGGAGGGCATGTAGAAGGTGGAAATGGCTACTTAAGGCCATGGGCATGGTCCAAGAGAAGACCGGAAGAAGAAAAGAAATCCATAGATGGATCTGGAGCTTAATGAGATAAGATAAAGCATGGAATAGCTATCATTGAGGATGTAGCAGGAGGAAAAAGTACACTGGAGGTACGAATGTCCTCTGAACAGGAAGGCCAAATGGCATGTTCAAAATTTGTTGGCTGGAAAGAAAGAAGAAGAGTTGAGAAGGTGGCTAAGGGAATTAGAAAACCTCAGTGATACAAAGGAGGAACTCAGTCACATCTGTGAACTAGAAATTGGGAGACACCTCAGTGCTGAGGAGGAGGTGAGATCAGATAAAGATCTTATAAAATGCTAGGTGGGCAGAAATGGACTTTCAAGTTTCTAGGTAGGAAATAGAAAGAGATCGGGAGGAGGTCTCATATGCTTCCATGGGAGCAATGCTAAAATTTTAGATTTTCAGGTGGGAAATGAGATGAGATCAGTTGATCTCATAGACTAGTAGGTGGGTAGAAGAGAAGTCCCAAACTTCTAGGTGGGCAATGGAAGGAAGGTGAGACCGTCAGAAATCTAAGGAGCTCAAAAGTGAGTTCATATCAACAAGAAGAGATGATAGGTGAAGATTCACGTGGTTTTTCAGACCATATGAATGAAGATGATGAGAAGATAGAAACTTCCACCATCAAAGAAGAAGATGAAAAGAGTATTTTGATCATTGGAGAGATCAAAGAATTCCTACCAACGAGCCAAGTGAAGTCCAGTGCACATGATGAACGTGCAGTAGCAAAGGAAGGACAACCAACATAAACTGTCAAAGAGGAAGAAATGGAGAAGACAATGATGTCTACCCCAATAGAAGGAGAAGAGAATTCAACATAATGGCTCAAAAGTTTCGGCCAGGAAGCAAAACAGGAGATGACTACAACAGTGAAGCCTGTAGTAGAAGAGGGAGTAGACAACATGGATTTTGTTGATTTGTATGAAGAATTGGAAGCGCTAAAGAGAAGGGTGATAGTGCAAGTCCAACACATCCAACAGGTCAAGTTTGAGATAGATAGAGGAGCATACCATCTCAGAGAACAACTCGAAGAAGTTGGAGTTGAACTAATGCAAGAGGAGCTGACAGAAGAAGCCAATATGTTAGAGGAGGAATTTGAGAAACAACTTAGTGATGATACTATAGAACTGAAGTTTGCAGTAGGGTAGAAATATAATGCTACAGAAGAAGAAAATGATATGGAGGATCAAGATGATCTACCCATTGATAAGGAAGAGTTGCAGCTGAGAATAATGCATAAGAAGAGACAACCACTAGAGCAGTCGGATAGGGTGATAGAGGAGATAAGAAGGTTGATGTTGAAGTCAACACAAGAAGAAGTTAGCAAAGGAAAGATGAATAGAGGATAACCTTTCATAGCAATAGGGAAGAAGAAGAAGAAGATGAAGAAGAAGAAGAAGTAGCAATAGCAGAAATGATATAACTTGAGAGGATCAAGAGGACCACTCCAAGGAAGAGTTGGGGATCCAGGAGGATTTCAACACTGGGGAAGAGGAGCTCATGATTTTTCCAACAGTGGTGTATGATGTAGGAGCATCGCTCCACCTCAGCAATGCACCAACAAGCCAACACATCAGCCTGCATTCCAAAGAGGGAGCGGCACTGACCCTCCCATTTTTAAATTCGAAATATGATCCAATACAGATTTTTGCATTGTAAGGTTGTAAGAGCCAAGACATATATTTGTACAGGTAGTGGATAGGGTATCCTTAAACGGTTGATTGTAAGAAGGTCTATATCGTAGTCAGGTCTAGATCATCATTCATTGTAATGAAGTCATAGGAGTATGGTGTCTCAACTGAGACAATGGTGGCACTAAGGTGGTGAAGAGGATAAGCTCGTAGAGCCCTCTTTTGTAACTAAGAGAGAGAGAGAGAAGAGATATTGGTAAGGATAGAGGTCTTAGAAGCATAAATTGGGATAGAGTTAGGATAGGAGGTAGAATAGTTCTTCGAGAGATGTTGAGAGAACTGAGACTCTGTTACTGTCTAGTTTTTGTAAACATCTATACACACACACACACAGATAATAGAAAAGCGGTTTTTCCTGCATATCGTGTGTTTATGTATTTGTGTTTATTGTTATTCTTTTACATGTAATTCATGTTTTGAATGTGTGAATTGGTGAAGTATTGTATAAGTTTCAATTGTTTCTCTTCTTTGAGTTTTGAGTGCAAGGAGTGCACATTGTCTGCAAGGAGTGTGTTGACAGAGGTGAGTTAGCCTTAGGAAAGCTCATGAGAGATATCGTTGAACCTTCATTAGCAGAAGTGCAAGGAGTGCATAGGAAGAACTCTTTGTTGAATTCAGAGAGAAGATGAGTTACTGAGAACTCTGTAGAGCTCTACCAGGCGGGCATAGAGCATGTGCAAGTGTGAAAAGAGATAAATCTTTGTTGAGTTCAAGGAGACGAGTATCAGAGGAAGACACTCACAAAGTTTTTGAACACTCTGTAGAAACCACTTAGCAAGGTGTGCTTTGAGCAGGAGGATGCTAGGAGGGATAGAATAATTTATTTTCAAGAAATCCTTTTATTTGAGTTTTACGAAATCCTTGAAACTCAAGGAGTGCATGGGGAGTCAAAATATTCAATTGGATCAAGATTAGAAAGGATGACACTTTCATAAGTATTGACGAGATCTAAGAGTCAGACTCGTAGGAGGAGCAAAGGTCGAAACCTTTGAAGACTGATAAATATTCTAAGTCAGAAGAAATCAGAAGCTTAGGAGGAGGAGCGATAATGGTCATTGGATCATAGTGAAAAGGATCAACACCTTGTGATAAGAGTAAGTTGCATGGGCCTTATCACTTCACACACTTAGGAGAGAGAACTCGCCAAGATTTAAGACTTGAGATCTTCGAAGTTCGGAGAGCCGAAGTGAAATATCAGTCATTCGATCAACTGAAGGAGATCCGAGCCATTAGATCGTTGAAGTAAATCTTAGGCATCAGATCACCTAAAATGGATCTAAGTAATCAGATATTGTGAGTTCAGGAGGAGGCAATTTTGAGACTTGAAAACCCCGAAGCATGAATAGTAGAAGAGTCGAGAGTCATCGATCTGTGAGTGAACACTTGTCAATAGATCGCGAGATCCGGGTAGATTGCATTGGGGTTTCTCAGTTGAGATTTGATATTTCCGAAGCCCGAAGAGCCATAAATCCTAAGTAAATCGCAGTCCTCCAATCAACTAAAGTGAATCTGAGTCGTCAGATCGTCCGAAGTGAATATCAAGCATCAGATCATCCAACGTGAATCTGAGCCGTCATATTTAGAAGAGACGTGGCGTGAATCTGTGAGCTCCAAGTAAAGACCCGAAGTAATCGTCAATCATCAGATCAAGAGGAAACACGTCGGTGGATTATAGCATTCGGTTAAAATCCATTGGGAAAAAGAAGTTTGATATTTTAGACCTCAAAAGTCTAAAACCCGAAGGAGATATCGACCATCGATCGATAAGGGGGTCATAGGACCATTGATATGAGTTGAAAGGTAAAACACCCAAAGTGGAAGTAGAACCATTGGTTGAGCATGACATGTGTCTCCATATCGTCATCTCCAGAAGATTGTAGTATGGAGGAAGGTGAGGTTTGAGATTCGAAAAGTCCAAATTCTAGAATCATGAAGGAGATCACAACCATTGATTTAGGATGGATAGATTTGGTCTGTAGATTTGAAGAATGCAGATATGAACCGTCAGTTCAGACAATACCGTCAAGATCGAGAGATTGATGGTCCCATAGAATTTTGGAGATTGAAAGTACATGGACTTTAAAATGTTGAGGGTGTCCACAGTCGCGAGGTCACATGAGGTCACATCCCGAGGACACATGCAAAGAAGGGGATTAGAAAAAGGATCTTGCGAAGAGCGATAAGTTGATATTTCCGAAGGCCAGAAACCTGAAGTAAATTAGGGTCATTGATCTGAGAAGGGGAATCGGTGGTAGGGAATCATTGTGGGGAGCAGAGGCAAAATTAATGAATGCACTAGTTCACACTCCGCAATGCACTGGAGTCATTGATCTCGTCGAGGCAGGAGATCGACAAGTACGATCAAAAGGAGATCAGGTGATCAATTTCAGATAGTAGGGATAGGGCTCTTCCATAAAGGGTGAGTACATTGGTGGCCAACAATTGTTGTGAATCATCGATCGATGGACAGATTGATAATGACCAAATCATGACTATAGGAACCGGGCGAGTCTGATAGGGCCTACACACCGAAGATAAAGGGGCCTGTGTATAGTTTATTTGGGTTCAAAGAGGAACCTAAAGACTTGATCTGAATCAACATTTAGAAAGATCCAAGACCGAGAGGTCACATAACCCTAGGAGGGAAGGGTGGCTACATCAATGACACATAAAAGGAAAAGAAAATAAATTTGTAGATGCATTGTTTTGGATAACTAATGAGTTATATGTAATTATGAGAAAACAAGAAAATGATATTGAGGACAAAATTAAATATCCATGAAGAAATGATGTAAAATACATAAAAAATAACTAATCAAATTTCAGAAAAATGAAGGAAATTTGCACAGTAAAGATCTCAATATGGATGAAAATGGACTTTTAAGGTTCAAGAATAGGTTACATGTACCTAATTCTACTGAATTAAAGATGATGATTCTTAATGAGTGCCACAAAAAGACATATTCTGGTCATCTACGATACCAAAAAATGAAAAAAGCTTTAGGAAAACAATTTTAGTGGCCTAATATAAAATATGAAACAACTGAATACTTTTCTAAATGTTTATATTTTCAACAGGCAAAAGTTGAGCAATAGAATATCACAGGTTCTTTACAACCTTTGCTTATACCAGAATGGAAATGGGAAACTATTTCAATGGAGTTCATTATAGATTTTCCTAAGATTTAGAGACAAAACGACTCTATTATGGTAGTGATTGATAAGCTAAATAAGTCTGGACATTTTATACCTGTAAAATCTACTTACAAAGAGATTAATATCGCTGAAATTTTTATGAAATAAATATTTAGACTGCATGGGATTCCTAAAATGGTTATTTCATACAGAGACATTAAATTTACATCCAATTTTTGGAAGGAATTCTTTGTATGTTTGGGTACGCATTTGAATTTCAGCACAAGTTACCATCCAGAGAGAGATGGGAAAACAGAACATACAAACCAGATTATCAAAGATATGTTACAAATGTATGTAAGAACAAAACCAACTAAGTGGGAAGAGTATCTACACTTAGTTGAATTCACATACAATAATGGGCATCAAACATCATCTAAGATGAGTCCCTTCGAAGATTTATACAGAAGGAAATGTACAACCCTGATCAATTGGTATAATCTGGTTGACAAGATTACGGTTGGAACATAAATGCTTCAATAGATGGAAATGATGGTCAAGAGGGTACAATAGAATTTGAAAGAGGCAAAGGATTGACATAAAAGCTATGGAAATCTAAAAATGAGACATCAGGAATTCAAAATTGAAGAGCATGTATATCTCAAAGTCAAAGCAAGGAGGAGCTCCCTAAAACTAGGAAGTTATTCCAAGTTGGCACTAAAATTTTGTGTTCTATTCGAAGTAGTAACTCGAATCAGACCAGTGGCATAGCAACTAGCACTCCTTACAAATTTAAAAGTTCATAATTGTTTTCATTTTACATTATTAAAAATATATTTTCATGATCCTACTCACCTCATTGATTGAAACATGGTGCAGGTGGAACAAAAAGGCAAGTTCCAAGCGTAACCTCTATAAATTATGGATAGGAAATAAACAATACTTCAGAACAGAGTCATTGGCCAAGTAAAAGTGCAATGGAATCACTTTGGTCCTAAGGAGGCTACTTGAGAGATAGAAGAATATGATGAAATCTTATCCAACTATGTTCCTAGTGATATTTTAAGGAAAGAATAACACTAAGGACAGTGTTATACTTAAGGAGGAGAAGATGTGACATACTCAAATATGCAAAACAATTTATTTTAAAAAATTTGTGTTAATTTTTTTTTTCCATTTTTGGAAATTCGGATTTGAATTTGTGGAAGTATGTAATTATTATTTTTATGACTGTTGGACAAGTGTTTTACTTTTAAACTTCCCTTTTTTGATGGAAACATGTATGATACATATATTTTAATAAATTAAATGCTAGAAAATAGGTGTAACAACCAGGTTAAAAATAATTGGCTATGACTCCATGAGTGGGGAACATGTTTGAGTTAACTCACAGTTGATTTTTACAAGTGTCGGAAGTTGATTTCTATCACCGGAAGCCCCTAAAAATTATGGATTTCTAAAGATGTGAATTTAGCAAGGTGGGAAAGGAATGTAAAGCCCTAGGAAATGTAAAAATGATATATACAACATATGTGGGAGGCTAGATGTTGATTAGTATGTGGATATGACTATGTGATGTTATGAGCATAAGTGGTGTTAGGAAAATGTGTTTTCTGAATTGTACAGAAAGACAATAGCTAAGGCGTGATGCTCAGTTTTCCCTTATGGAGTCATGGTCAGGCTAGGGGGTGATCAGGACAAGTATTTATGGTTTTTATGGATCTACGGTTGGGTGGAACGTAGTTGTTCCATTTGTTTTCCCAGCATCATAATTACAAATTTGTATTTTCATTTAATTCGATTCTTTCTGTGTACTTTGAAATTACTTATTACCATGGAAAATGTAATCAATCTACAGAAAAATTATTTAATATACATAGTTAAATTTGTATTGTTTCATATAGGTTGTAGAAACTAAGAAATCCTTTATAAGTTCTTAAAATGTGGAATTATGCAAATTCGGTCATAAATCCTAAAAGGAAGCCTATATAATTATGTATAGCCATTTCAGATTTATACAGTACTAAATTTATTAAGTATCATGCAACCATGAAACTATTTAAATATTTCACATGCTACAAAATTCCATGAATGCTACATAATTATACATATGCTATATAATTTCTTGAATGCTATAAAATTATATACTTGGTGCAAAATCTTCCTTGTTATAGATGCATGCATTCGAATTGAATTAAACAATTCATCTTCATTATATAGAGTATGTACTTATACATCATGACATTATAATTATGAGGAGGGACATCTGGGTGCACTTTGCATAAGGATGTAAATTACTAGACTCTGGAAATTATTATTTAAAGTAGTGTTATTTCTAGATAACAATAGTCATGGACTATTTAGATAAAAAGGACACATAAATTAGACAATGAGGAGTAGAAGCATTTGTTAATACCTTAGTGACTACAAAATAAAAAAAATATATATATGGGATTAAATTACATAAGGGTGTAAATTTCCTATCTTGGTAATAAGAGAGATACTCCACAAGAATAGAATTTATTTATAGTTTTTCTATCACGAATCTTACT
>JASDQU010437462.1:0-12150 GCA_032191745.1 Picea mariana | reverse complement strand
CTCAAACAACCCATCCTTCTTCTTGAATTTTGTCTTCCATTCATCACCTTCCCTTATCTGAATCTACTGGTAATCACTCTTAAAATAAATATTTGAAAATTACTTGGCCCCACTCAAACAATCCATAAGGTCATCCATCATGTTTCTTCTAAGATTTACTCTAGGTTCACAGAATAATATGAGGCATCCAAAATTAAATTTTTTTTTTTTTAATAATGCTTTTCTACCTTCATTTTTAAGTTGAAAATCTCAAATGAGTTTAATGATTAAAAAAAAAACAAAGGAAATATCTCTTTCTTTGAGTATTTTATAAATATCAAATATATGGAAGGTAGAAGTGATTAACAAAAAACTGACAAAATAAAGTAAGGTGTCCAATACTGATAAATATTACCTTATCCGTAGTGGAAGAATTATGTCGAATGAATCTTTTAAAGACGAATTTAAATAAGGAGATTCATGTAGATACAAGTCTTGTTTTACTCATAGAATAAATAGGGGAAAATTTATAGCTAAACAAACTTCCAATTATATGGACCACAATAGATGTGTTTCTAAATTGTATCCATTCAATATTTAAGAGTCGTAGAATGAAGAAAATAAGATTGGTGAAATGACAATACATAGAAAACACATAACTCAATGAAGGGAAATGCAGAATCTTTGTCTTCTCTTTCAAATTGATATTCATAAAGTTCTCTTTTATATTCAGCCAAAAGAAGCCTGGAATAGATCTTTGATTTATTTATTTGTACAAAAAATGTATTAACCGAAAGTACTTAGACATTCCACATTCTTCATTCTCAAAATATAATACAATCATAACTAAAAGATAAAATGAAGATATTTCTTGATCTATTGTGATTTCTTTTTCTTACTAGGAATTCATTCACCCTCTATTTGCTTGTGGATGTGCTTGGTTTTTTTTATCCTTTAATTATGCATGTAGTCCCATTAATGTAACAACGAACATGGAAGGTTCAAAATTCTCATTTAAATCAAATAAGAAATATATTTTATGCACCAATGGTAACTTTTCTTGAACTTTAAAAACTCCCTGTTGTGTGATCTATTGTTGTAAACTTGGTTTTACTAGCAGATCATTTACTATTAATAAATCAATATGATTTAACTATAGTATATTATTTTGTACATTTTCTCTATTTTTATTTAGACTCTCTTTGCTCTTTTTTATCTCAATTTGTCCAATTGTATCATAAATACCATTGAGATCAATCTCTGACATTTCCAGATCCATAGTTGAAAGAGCATTAAGACAAGCCTCTTTTCCCTCTCTGGATAACTTTTTTCTTTCTTCAAGATTATTTTCCAAGACCTTTAAATCCATTTCTCCCTTTATCTGATCAAACTGTGAAAAGAGAACAATTCTAGGTACATTAAGATTTTGTCTCCATACTATGAATTCTTGGAATTTGGATATGGTTATAAATGCTTCCCTCTTCTTTTCATAAATATTCTTCCAAGAATGATTGATTACTTGATAATTTCTTTCAATAATATCCATATTTTCATATAGATATTGTTGGACAATTTTAATCTTTTCATTTACCTCCGATGCTTGTTTCTTCAAGGAAGAAATGCCCATTCCTATTCTCTCAAGTGAGGTTATTAGAATTTTCAATTTCTCTATTAACATATCTCTCTAGGAAAGCATTTTATTACTCAAGTGTTGATTTTTAACACTTAATTTCAATTGGTCTTTTAACTGCTTAATCCATTATTAAAAATCCTGTTTGATTTGATCTGTATAAAAATTGATTTTATCTCTGGAATTCATTTCCATCTGTTGCATATAATTATTCTATTGTTCAACCATAAGATTCTTTTGGTCCAGTTGTTTTTTGAGATTATCCACTGACCACAGGTTGGCAGTTGCAAAGGATTGCAATGAATCTACAACTTTTTTGGATTCAAGGTCACTCTGTCCTTGTCCATCATATATCATTTTATGATTTTTGGTATTTCCTCCCTCCTTCTGTACAGATTGACTTCGTATGATAGCCTTCTTTTTCTTGTTGAAAAGTAAATCTTATGAAGGCATATATTCAAGTTCAATAGGTTTCAGGTCATGTATTTTAATAACCTATGAAGAAGGTAAATCAAAGCATGATGCCAGGGGATTCAAGGATGGGATAGGAGTAATAAGTGCAATAGATTCTTGTTGATTTGTAGTATATTTCACTGGAGTTTCAATTCACTTTTATATTTTTATTCATATTCCTATTTATTTTCACATATATAAATGATGGTAGACATTAAAGAGTGAGCTTAGATTTTTAACTGGCACCATGTGGCTTATGATTGTGATCCCCTTAATTGTACATTCATGGCTATATGGTTGGGAAATCCCATTCGTCACCTTGGGGTTGGTATTTTTACCTTGTAAAAGAATGCATCACATTATTTTGTTACTAATTTTGGTTACCATGTACGATGATGTCTAGCATAGTAATTAAAGTCGTTGCGCCACTAATGATGGATAGTTTCTTTTGCACACTAAAATTGTAGTATCGATGGGTGGACGTAATAGATAGAATTCACGCACCAATTTAAATGAACATCACTTTTTTTCCCAATCTTAAATTGATGCATGTTGAATTTATGGTTTAGATTTCCTTGCGCAGTACATGTTGATGATGAGATGAATTAGAAGTTAGATTTCTCGCACACATAATTTATAGCGTAAGTAAGTCATGTTAGACCCTAGATGCCTCGAGAAAAATGAAACCATGATGTAAAGACTGATATTAAAGGCTTAGACTACTTGCGAGTGACAAAGTTATGATGAGGTGAATGAATGTCAGACCTTAGATCTTGCGCAATGAATTAATTAATGATACTCCTGCGCCTCAACTCTAGCCGATGTTTAATTTATGTTTGTGATTATTTTCCTTACCCAACTTATGTGTACAGTCATTCACATTGCACCTTCACTTATGTGGTCATATGACGGATTAACAACCCTTTCTTGCATCGTTAATGTAGTAAAGAATGTACTTTTATTGTGCCATGAAATTACTAACAAATGATTGTTGTAGACTTCATATTGCTTGCGCAAGTTGAAATGATTTGATATAAGACGAGTTATGTGAATGATTCCTGATGCACCATGTTTATTGATGTTTAGTATTGATGGAATGATGTGTCGGATATGTTTCCTTTATTAGGATGTTTTAATTTCCAAATGCAACTTTAAAAGAAAAAAAAATGGACCTGTTGTACGCCGCTTGTTGTCGTAGTGGTGGGGTCGTTGCATATGGTATCATAGAAGGTTCAACCCTATGACTGTGAATAGTTAGGCCTTCCTATGAATTAAACCCTTGACTAATACTTACCGGTCCATCCAACAATCACGGTTAGAGGACACCGCAGAGGTTCACAACGTGGTGCTGGGGAAGCAGGTGCAACGCCTCCAAAAGTGTCTGTGCCCTAGGAGTATAACTCCCAATGGGAAGAATGAGTCCTTGGGTAGTGTTCGATTGTTGTAAGGGATGTGGACAGTCTGATGCAGTCCTGTTAGAGGATGTCTTAGGCCTTGATTATCCATCTAGATAGAGATGATGCTAGGGAGCCTATACCCTTGAGGGTCCATAGTGTGCTCCAGCCAGTACTGGTAGCATTCACAGAGAACTCTAGAAGATTGATTTCCCAAGTTCACAAGTGCCATGGAAGGCTCAACCACTAAGGCATGGCAGGAGAACAAGGTGATGTGCTTTGCACGTCATAGTTATGACCTCCAACCAGAAGGTATGCACGACGGTCTTCATCTAAAGGGGAGTGCTCTTATATGGTGGAAGATGCTCCTACCTCAACTCAACATGGTCTTTGAAGCCATGTTATGGGAATGACTCGAGGAATGTTTATGGTAGAAGTAATTGTCAAAGGAACTCATTAAGCACCAACTCGATGATTTCAATGCCTTAAGATGGGGTGGTCGTACAGTGTCGGTTTATGAGACTAAATTTATGGAGCTACTTCGGTATGCCCTACATATGAACACAGAGAAGCTAGAGGTTACCAAGTTCATGATTCATACTTAAATATATCTTTCATGTGAAGGAGAGTATCTAAATTCCTTGGATGTTGCATGATGCAACCCAGTAGGCCTCATTGTTGAGGAAGAATTCACCGTGGAATTTAGGGCATGACTCCTGCAAGATCGTCTTGACTGATGACATCCGATGCGCAGAAGCATCAAATTCCAACTAGAAAAGTCATCTTAGTATCAATATATGTCTATAGAACTTTTGTTCACAACAACACAATGATGCGTTCCTCAACAGAAGACCGCCTACAAGGGACCACTGCTTCAGCTACAATAGTTGTTAGGTCTATTTAGTAGAAGAAACCAGGGTTCAAGCTGGTGGGCCCGTGTCTCTACTTCGGGGACCAAGAGTACTAGATTGAAGACCAGATGATGGCATGTGGAGAGCCATATCACCAGTGTGATTGTTCGATCAAGAGGGATAGAGCGGCCAGATCGATAGGACTCACTACAGTTGGATATTTGGGAAAGGCCCATAGGATTCATGCAGTAGTGAATAACCTCTCGTCTGAGCACCAAACTATTGTGCTCGAGACGTCAGGCACGATTGCCAACCGAATTTTTTGTTTTGGATAGAACTAGGTACTACAGATAGCATGCACAAGGATGCAAGTTATAGGCATTAATAGAGTTGAACATCAAGGGGATGGTAGAAGGATTATAAAACCTTCTAGTAGTACAAAAGTTACAGACATGATTCCTAAAAGAAATACCAGGTTGTCATTGAAGTCAAGATGGAATTTAGCATTGAATTGAAGCCTAGAACTTAACCAATAGTAAGAACGCCTTAACATTTGTCAACACCTGAGTTACATGAGTTGAAAATGAAACTAAGGGAGCTATTGGACCTAGGACTTTTATGCCCAAGTGTGTTAGCTTAGGGTGTTCCAAGAATACTTGGAAAAGTGGTTCAAGTATTCATTGACGACTTATGATATATTCTCAGACAATAGAAGAACATGTCAAACATTTTATTACAGTGTTTATGGGAAAATGTCAGATGCTTTCAAGGATTCATTGTTTAGGACTTTTGATATTCAGCAAAGGCATCACTGTAGATCCAGCAAAGGTAGAGGCTATTATGGAATGGCCTCTGCCAACAAACGTAACAAAAGTACACAACTTCATGTGTTTAGCAGAATATTATCGATGGTTCGTCGAGGATTTTCGAAGATGGAAAATCTGATTACAAAATTGTGGAAGAAAAACAAGAAGTTTGTCTGGACCGAGAAATGCGTAGAACCATTTCGATGACTCAAGGAGTTGTTTATGACATCACCAATACTAAGGGTCCCTGATAGGTACGCAAAATTCATGGTATGCACAGACACATCCAAGGAAGGCTTAGGTGGAATCTTGATGCAAAGTGGTTGAGTGATCGCTTACATCTCAAGGAATTTAAGAAGGCATGACGAGAGCTACACGATGCATGACTTGGAAATTTGGGCATTGTGTATGCCCTAAAAGTGTGGAGAAACTACCTGATTGGGATGGAAATTTGAACTAAAAATGGAACATTTTGTTTTACAACACATTTTTATGAAAAACGACTTCAACGTGCGATAAAGTTGTTGGTCGGAACATCTTAGCGAGTACGATTTCAATATTACCTACATAAAAGGAATATTGAATAGATTTTTGGATGCATTGAGTCGAAGACCATGTGTTTTTTCAATGGTGCCTCTTCAGACGAATATTTTTGAAATGATTCCAACTACAACGCGATGATGACTGGTGTAAAGAGGTTAAGGAATTATATTGGACAAGACACGATGTTGGTACAAAAATTGAGGGATATACTGTGAACAATGACGAATCATTGAGATATAATAACTAGATTTACTTACCGCCCAATGACAAATTGAGAATTTTTTATCTTATACGAAGCTCATAGAGCAGTGTATATGGATCATTGAGGAGTCATGAAGAAGAGGATAGACGTTAATCCCTTATTCTTTTGGAAGGGATAAATGAGGACATCGTCAACTGTGTAGTGAGATGTCTAGAAGATTGGTAGGTGAAGGTTGAACATAGACATCCAGTAGGATTGCTATGGCCACATGCTATTCCAAAATTGAAATGGGAGGTCATTTCAATGGAATTCATTGGAAATTGGTGTTGATGCCAAGGAGGAATGACTCGATTTTCGTGATAGTTGACACTTTGATGAAGAGTTCAAATTTTTTCCCTATGCATACGATGCATCGGGTGCCAGGTATAGCTATATTTTATATCAACAAGATATTGAGACTGCCAAATGTACCAAGGGAATAATATCTGATAAGGGAATCGGAGGTTCCAAGATGATTTTGGACGAGTTTCCCAAGAGGCCTTGGTAACACCATTGAAATTTAGTACAACATGTCCATGAGATAGACAGGATGAACGAAGGAATAAACCAATTTTCAAAGGTTTTGTTGCGTATGTGTGTGCTTGACCAATAGAAATGATGGGAATAGTTATTGTCATTGGCCTAGTTTGCATGCAACAACAAGCATCAAGGTACCATTAAGATGCCACCGTTGAGTTTCTATAAAGGTGACCGTGTCAGATGCCTTTGAGATGGGATAGACTCAAGGATGGGGTCCTAGTAGGACCAGAAGAAATCTAAGAATTGGAAAAACAAATACAAATTATATGAAAAAAGGATGGAAGAAGCGCATTATTGGAAAAAGGGTTTTCCGATGCACATCATGTTGACCATGATTATGAAGTAGGCCTATTGTCTAGTTGTGCCTCATTCCTTGAGGTGCTGTGCAATGTTTTTATTCTATATAATTTGACATTATGTTAGTGATCCTAGGCATGTGATTGAATTGAGTCCTTGTGAGTGTCGGATGAGGGTGTGCTCATGGTAGAGCCAATCCGCTTTATGGACCATCACATTCAACTACTACGGCATCAAACTATCGATCAGGTCAAGTTCTAGTGAGACAATTATAGTCTACACTCGGTTACCTAGGAGGACGCATATGATATGCGCTAACAATTTTCATTTTTGGTTTGATAGCTAGACATTTAGATATTGTTAGATACTTCATTTCTCCATTAGTGTACTGTGAAAATTCGAGATGAAGTTTAGAAAAAGAGGGGGTGTATGTAACATCATGCTCTTGTGTGCACCTGATGTGAATTATTCTTTGAAGAAACCTGTGTGAAGTGATCTAGTTAATTATATGACTGACTACTTCACTTATGGATTCTGATGATGAGATTTTTATTTATGATGTTATTTTATGTTATTATGTATAGATAGGTGTTATTGACTAGATTCTCCTGAGTGTGTAGGACTCTTGATAGATTCAGTATGTCGATGGCATAGATGGAACTCCTTGGACTCTAGATCGATTCAAGGAGTGGACTGTATAGGTTTTGAGTATTTCTTTTATTGCATATGTGACATATGACTGGGTATATTATGATGTTGTTTATGGATCGCTGACATGTTTCATTGATGGAAGAAGGCTGACAATTTATTGCTAATCATACTCACATTTGGAGTAAAGGGGTTACACACGATAACCAAATATATTGAAGGAGAGGTATGGCAACAACCCTACAACATCCTACTAGAACTCTCATCGTGGCTCGAGCTGTAGGTTAACGATTACCTAGTTCGAGAGATCCACGATGTCATGAGGGAAAACTGAGACAGTCACTCATGGAGATTCTAATGGGTGCACAATAAGGCAGGTTCCTTATTCTTTACAGACCCTTGGTCTCCCACAAGGTCGCCTGATGGAGTATTGACTCCAAGGGTTTGACGTCTACCAAAATCAGTCAAAAGATGAGTGGCACACTTGGAGCACGTAGTGCGTATTGAAGGGAATGTCGCATAAATAAAACATGAATGAAGGCGAGTGGCACCTTTGGAGCATGCAATGCATCTGGAAGGGCACGTCGCGGTTTTTAGCACTGGTGAGTCAATGGACCTAGGTACCTAGAAAACAATATATTATTTTGACATTGTGGGCCTTAAAATAAATGTTGCATGAGCAAAGTTTAACAATTATAAAATTTCCCTTAAAAACAATTTTGCTAAGCCTAGTTGAAATTAGAGCATAGGTGTAATTGGGGTATAAGAACTAAAACTAATTAATCAATTAATAAAAGGGGGGTTGAAGAAAAATCAAATTTAAAAAAAAATAAAGGAGAAAGAATTTACCCTAAAAATTTAGTTGTTGGCTTTGTGCAAAACTTGCTAATTTAGAACTTAGACCAAAAAGGAGAAACTTAAATACAAAAGGAATGTGGAACGTAGAAGAGAATCTAGTCTAGATAACTTTCCAAATTTGAACTCAATTAAACTTTAAGAAAGACGTCAATCATTAAGGGAATGTGAGGGAATAAAGGGACATCCAGGAGCGTTTTTAGGAAATTTTTTAGGTGGGTGAGGGAAATTGGCAAATTAATTTAATTAATTAAATGAATTTCTGGTGCAACTAAGGGATTAAATGACAAGTGTACGGGGGAGGTTATTCCTAAAAAAAAATTAATACAAAGATTTTAATGTGGATTTTGGAAACTAGGCACTAAAAAAACTCTATAAAAGAAATAATAGAGGAGGGAAATGGATGATATCTGGCATGCGTAAGGTTATGCTGCCATATTTTACTCTTCACTGGATTTTCTTGTGGGAGCTGGGATACCCAGCTCGACCTTGCGAGTAGAGCAAGGAGCTAGCTTTATGTGGTTTGTGTTTGTGGCCCCTTTGCAGCTCGGGAGCTCAAGAGAAATAAAATTACCCATAGCATTGGCTCGGAGGTACTGGTGAGGTTTTAGCGGCGGTTAGCAAGCAAGAGCTTGATGAAAGCACAACCGGAGGACATCCACTTTGCATTATGCGCCTTTAGTCACGGTCAATTATTTAATTTGTAATTGCATTATATTTAAGTTGTATAATCGATTATATTTTTATTTGCGTAACTATGTAAGATTCAAGGTCAACAACGACTATAATTCCCTTGGATGCGGTATTGTAACGGTTGGGATGGTGCTGATACATGAGTGCAGAATTATTTTCTATGGCATTGATCTAGATGTTCCTACCTAAACTTTAACCCAGAAATTTTCATATTGTGTTAACAATTCGCAGAAATTTTGAACTGTTGTACGTCCCTACTTGAATTTTGTTGTTATGAATAGATCGKGCCTGTAGAATTTTTTGCACACAGAGTTTTCACCCCATRTGCCTATGCACCATCSCGGATAACCGTGGATAATTCGAAACATGTGGACACTCGACGTTGTTTGSGCATTTTCGTTTTAGTCCTTGATRCACCTGRTTTTCTTGTCCCATTTAAGGTGGGATATTTTGTTTAGCATTCGAATCTCTAGTCCAATCTAGAGTCTTTAAATTCCGTTTCCTAAGTCGCCCACACTCAGTTATATCAGTTCATCCCTCCACGTGGCTTGAGCTCGGTCTTGAGCGTCGACGGGTGTCGGTCCTTGGACATACGCTCATGTTGTTCGAGTTATTGTTCCTGGGGGTGTGTGCACATCAGATGCACAGCCTCTTAACATTAGCGTTTACTTAGGGGGTATAGATTCTGAGTGTGGTGTATACTCTCTCTTGACTAATTCGGAAAACCTTATCGTGCCCTTGAGCTCAGCTCTTGTACCTTCGCTTTTTGGCTTTTCACCTTCCATCTCTACTAGTAGCTGAGCGTTGAAGCTCGAATTACCCTTCCCGTCACCCAGTATTGTACTCTACTCGGGATTTTATTCCCTTCTGTTCTGCGCATTTATTTGTTGGGTCGGCTGCTACTTTGCCTGCAAACCATAGTGGTATTCCTTGGGTGGCAACCGCCTTTTTTATCTTGTCATACTTTAAAGAATCTGGACATCCCTTTTTCTCCATCTCCCCAACCTTCCTGGAAACATTAATAAATTCATTTAAGGGCCCCGAACGAAGTCTGATCGAGTACCTCTTCCAGTGCACAAACTAACGAGTGGAGCCATCCATCCAAAAAGCCCATTCTTGTCTTTCCGAGATTCCATTCTAACGCGTTTGACTACTGATCGATCGTCGTGAAGTGTCAATTCCTTTCCCATGGATTGAGATCCATCAATCACAGGTCCCAGGTTGTAGGGAGGTGGTGGGAGGAACGAAACTACTCTTACGTTGCTAGGATTTACGCAGACTTTTAGTGTTTTTGCGATCGCAACGAACCATCGACTGAACCTTAACCAAACAGGCCACTGAGGAGAGTTCTAGTTCTCAACTGTACTGTATCCTCGTATTGATAGGTGTAGGTTGCGCTGGCCCTTGGTAACCTTCTGCCCGCATTTTCGAATGGATCCCTCCCCGATTAAATGCGCCATTCCTGTGGCGATTTCTGTTGCGATTCTTTTCACCCTGCATTGTATTTTGGCCACCGATATAAATGGAACTTTCAAGTCCTACTTCAACTCACAACGATTAACTTGGGTTCTTGAAGAACCTAATTCGACTACCAACCCGGGATCAAATTTGATCAAAGTTGAAGAGAAGGATTATATTTTAAACTACCAACCCGGGATCAAATTTGAAGAGAAGGATTATATTTCAAACTGAAGGACTAACCTTATTGTAACCCTTCTAAATTGACATGTTAAAATAAATTATTATTTTCATATGAAAATGAAAAAACAATTAAATTTTCATCCATAAAATAATTATTTTATAACTCATTCATTATTAAAAAAATTAACTCTTAATTTATTATTCTCCAATTATAACATATTAATCATTAAATTAAAATCAAAGAATTTGGCAAAATTTATTTTTTTGTTAATTAAATATATATAATAATAATATTTTTGCATATTAATATAAAATACTAGTTTAAAAGCATTATTCAAAAATATTGGAGATTACAAATTTGAATGAAGTATCATGACATTTTAACGTACCATCTAATGAAAGAGGTCTGTTTGCCTTCAATCCTTAAATTGTGTTACTATTTGTGTTACATAAATTGTTACTATTTGTGAAACTTATTTATTCAATCCTTAACTTTTAATACCAAACATCAGTATTAAATCACCATGTCCATGGATGTTAATCATCATATTGATTATTGAAGAAATGTATGCACATAAGGATTGGAAATTAAGAAATGATTATGTCACAAAGAATATCATTATATCCAATAATCTATCTTAAAATTCACCATTATAATGATTTACCAATTACAAAATAAACATTATAATTATTTTTAATCTAGTTGAAATTTAACTTATAATTAAAATATTCTAATTATATTCCATAATAACATACTCAAATGATTTCTAATTTATTTTCCAAATTCCATTTTATTAAATCTAACTTCATAGAAATTGTACACATTATCAATTCTTTTATTACTAATTGCAACTTTTCCTTAATTTAATATAATTAACAAAATATTGCACACAATAATAATTCAACTAAATGTTTTTTTCTTCCTTTTATTGAGTAAAGTTAAATATTTGTAATTGGTAGTTGAATTAATCTCTTATAATTATATAATTAATTAACTAAAACTAAAGAAATATAAATTAATAATCAACTAAAATTAAAAAAACATAATTAATAATCAACTAAAACTAAAATAAACATATTAATATACAAGCTATAAATATTAATAATTAATTAACATAAATTAAATTAATAAAATACTCACTCTTGCAGGTTGATAGGAAGATGAAAAATTGTGGAGAAGAAATGAGAGGGACATATTCTCTTAATAAAACAATATAATTTAGTAATAATCTTTTACACATGAAATGGACAAGGACCAACATTTAAAATAAATCATAATCAATTAACTAAAATTAAAATAGATATAAACTTATAATCAATAAAAATATATATACAAATTAATAATCAACTAAAATTAAATAAACATAATTAATAATCAACAAAAACTAAAATAAACATATTAATATGCAAGATACACATTAGCAATTAATTAAAATATATTAAATTAATAAAACAGTAACCCATGTTGGATGATATTGTATTAAAAAACTCATCTCAAATGGATGAACAAGCACTAAACACTTTGAGTAATTTAAAATAAATTTTAGAATTATATAATTAAAATAAATATAAGTTAATA
>JASDQU010437461.1:76749-92413 GCA_032191745.1 Picea mariana | reverse complement strand
CTGCTCTTTATGGGATATATTATTTGATTGGAAAGTAAAGTTATAAAAATGATCAATTGTACTTGATATTGATTCATCCCCCATATCAGTATTAACACGTCCATCAGAGTGTCCCAAAAATAAAGGAGAATCATCAATCTATTGTGCACAAAATCCAAAATTGGCTTAGGCCTTGACGACATCATGTTGACGTTGGTCTAGACACGTGGAAACTCGGCATTGGTCCACAGTGGCATTGAGATGGTTGATAGGTGTGGCACATGCCACCCAGTTTTGGAGTGTTGACCTGCATATCCAATGGGCTTCCCATGTCTACATGGCAGTTACCGATTGGCATTGGAAATGTTGCACTGCTACACTGACGCATCATCTAGCTAAAAACTTTCAAAGCCTGAGAATGAATCTAGATCATTCATCGATCTCATTTTATAGGGGTACGCGATCTCATCTGAGCCATCCATCGGAGTGAATTCGGTCAAAGTTCTATGTTGAAGTTGGATTAGGAGACTCTGATAGAAATACTTCTAGATTAAATTTGGGCAATTGATCTAGTTGGGGGACCGTGATGAGATGTGAGTTATCGATCAGTGAGAGCCTTTCAGAGTGGTCGAGGGTTAAGGACTCTGATGAGAAATTATGAGATTAGACAGGAGTCATCGATATTGCACGTGACTAATCCAGATCGTTGATCTTTGGTTATTGAGCGCACGATTATTAATTAAAAAAATAAAATAAATTAAAACCAAATTAAACTATTTAAACAAGGGTTTTATATTTATTTTATTAAAAATATATTTTCGAAATTATATTATCTTTAAAGTTTTATTCACTATTTCTAAAAATCCATTACCTAATCTTAAAAATTTATAAGATTTTTTAGATTTGAGAAAAAAAATTAAACTATGTTACAACATCTGGCTCCATTTGGGGATTGTGTCTCCATGCAAGGGACAAAAGAACATGCAAACCAATGCCTTTTATTGAGTAATGGAGTCATTATTCTCAGAGGAAAATACAAAACTAAACATTTATTCAAAGAAACATAAAAATAAATCCTTTCCTTATTATAAATCTTATATAAGAAGTGATAAAGTTTTTAATATGCAAAATTGGTACATGCTTCAATAAATATTTCAAGAAAGGTTAATAAAGAATTTCCTTATTAAAATTTACTCAAAATATATCTAAAGTAATCAATCTAAATTTAGCTAACATACTAGATTTCTAATTGATTTTGTCTTAACTCAAGGCTTTAAAATTATTTAAATTTATTTTAGATAAACCTAATCAGATCAAGATATAGAAATCACTAAAAAATAATTAATAACATAGTAATAATAAACATATGTAGAAACATTCTTTACAGATATCATAAATGTTGCTTCACTGTTGACAGGCGTCCAGAGCCCCGGTGAAGTTATCTGCATATCCTAAATTGAATTTCCTTTCACCACTTCATGTTTATAATTTCATTAATTTGAGATGAGGGCAATCATTACTGAATTTCCTTTCATTATATATTTTTGATCATTACCGAATTTCCTTTCACCATTTGTCTTTAAAAGTTTACGTTATTGCTTGGAAGTGGAGGAAATCAATGTGTTAAATAACACAAGGGACGATATGTGCTTTTGATAAAAAATAAAGTAGGATTGTCTACACATACGATTATACTCTGAGATTAATTTTTCCTCAATTTTAACTATACATTTTTTAATAGGTAGAATTTATATGTGATAATTTATATGATTAAGGTTTAACCTTGAGAAAACTAATTAGCTATAGTCTAATATCAAAGCTTAATTTTCAAAATATTACCCTAAACATAATTTTTCAATTGAAATAAAGAAATGAATAAAAAAATTTACCAATCTTGTAAAAACATCACGTCTAAGTTTTAAATTCTATTAACTAGATCTATTATTTCTATAAATATTTTAGTAAGATAAAAAGGTTTAAATTAATTTATTCAAAACAAACAAACTAAAAGTAATTATTTTCCTATGAGACAAAACAACTTCTAATTAATCACAAACAAAACCGAATTATATTCTTCAACTGAAAATTTCTATCAGTTTAAATAAATTTATTAACAAGGAAAAGAAATAGCACTTAATTAGCCATAATTGAGTTGTAATTCGTAAAATGAGTTTTTAACCCATTTGGTCTTGAAGATAAAATTAAATGTCAATGTAAATCAAAACCAAACCAATATCTACAATGAGAAAAATGAATAAAACTATCTATTGAATAAAATGTTTTAAAGAGTGTCCATTGATAGGTGCTTCCAAAGTTTCTCTGTCCAAATTTTGAAAAGAAACGGAATTTTTCCCTTCTACAGCTACAATATTGAAAGGTCCATACCAAAAGTGATCAAACTTTCCATGTTTTCTATTATCTTCCCTTCTGGTTTCCCATCTCAAAACTAAATCTCCAGGAAGGAAATTTTTGTCTTTAGCCTTTTCATCAAAAATGGCTTTCATGCTGTCTTGATATTCTTGAAACTTTTCATTCACATGTTCTCTGGTCTGTTACACTTCAATCAATTGATTTATTCTTCTGGTTAAATCATTAGGCTCTTCATCAATTTCCTGAAATGTTTTCATAACAGGAAAAACAAGGTTAATAGGTAAAGTAACATCCATGTCATAAATCAATTGAAAAGGAGAAATTCCTATTGATTTTTTTGTATTGATTGTGTTTACCATGAGAGCATATTTTAAATGAGTATGCCGATATTTCTTGTTGTTGGTCAATTTTTTTTGATAATTCTCATTAAAATCTTATTTGAAGATTCTTCCAATCCATTTTCTTGAGGATAATAGATTGTTGAATGACCTAGTATTATATTATATTTTTGACAGAAATTAATCACGGCTATAGATTTAAAATCTTGTGCATTGTCTGTGATAATTTTTCGTGGACAACCAAAGTTGGATAGGATTTCTTCAAGGAAGTTAATTACCACTGTATCAGTTGCATTTCTAGTTGGAATTGATTCCACCCATTTAGAAAAATAGCCAGTGGTAGTAAGAATCCATTTATGTTGAGAATTAGAAGAAGGATGAATTTCTCCTATGAAATCTTAACCCCACTATTGAAAAGGAGCTTCAACCTTAGCTGGTAATAGTGGTAAGGAGGGTAAGTATTATTTTCCTGCAAAAATTTGACATTCTCTACAGGACCTAACTTTTGCATTTATTCCCAAAGGGGTTGGATGCAATGGTGAAAAGCGAGGAGTTTTTCATCGTTGGGCAAGGTTCAATTCCCGTGAGGGCCTATCCTGGAGCCATGGGGTCACCTTGAGGTAGTGGTCGAACGTGTGTTTTCACCCAGATATATTATAATAAATAATATCATGACCCATACACACATAAGTGGATCAAATCCCACCCCCATGTCCTCCAAATTTGTGGTCTCGGAGGTCTAGAGCAGTCGGTAAGGGAGTGCGTTGTTAAGGCACTCTGTAAGTGAAATTCACTCATTTGAAACCCCTAGGGACACCTCAAATCCAACGATGTTAAGGGTTAGTGTGGTCTAGGATGGGTGCGATCCTCGGGTGACTTTGACAACTTAGATTCCCCTGGGTCGTGGCATCTCAGCCACCGACAGTCCCTCACCAATCACAAGGTTCAGGATTACCCCCAAAAAAAAACTTTTGCATTTACATCTAAAAATAATTTAGGCCAATAATATCCTACTCTTAGGATTTTATGTGTTGTATCCCTCCATGCATGGTGTCCCCACATATTCCTTTGTGAAATTCATCAATTACATTTTTAGTTTCAGACTCAACAAGGAAATTAATCAGAAACCTAATGGATCTTTCCAGTAAATCTTTTCACATATTATGCAATATTTTATGGCTTGTAATTTGAGGGATATAGCTTTTGTTGGAGTCATATTAGACAGACGTTGAAGTGTTTACAGGTATGTAATAATATATTTGCACCAAGGAGAAGAGGAAAATTTTGTATATATCTTCTTCACAGATTGTTGTTCATCGGTTTCTTCTACTTCTATTGAAGGACTTTCATAAGTTGAAGTGATAATATTGATTCCTAGGGATTTGCAATTAGATTCATCCAACAACTTTGCTAGACCCTGACCTTTAATTAGGTTTGGTAGGTTTGAAAAATTGAGTTATGATTCAGATGAAGAAGAAGCACATTTTGTAAGAAATATCAAGATGGGAACCGGAAAATTCAAAGGTAAGTTACCTTTTAAATGCTTCAATTGTGGAAGAGTAGGACACTATGCTAAGAAATGTCCTTTTGAAGAAAAGAAAAGATTTCACAAGAAAAAAGGTCTCTACTCCAAGGAGGATAACAATTCTTCATATGAAAGTGATGGAGAAGAAATGGATACAAGGCAAGTTTTCTTCATAACTCAAGAAACTCAAGACAATGTCCACAAAGATTCTAAAATAGATGAAGACATTTCTGATGAATATTTTGAAGAAGAAATTGAAGGAACAATCCTTTACTCTTTCTGGGAAGCCAAGGACATCATAGAAAGTGAAAAAGAAGATGATGAGAATCTTGAAAAATTGAAGTATGTTGAAGAAGGAAATGCTAAGCTCAAAAAAAGAAATAGAGAACTAAGAAATGAATTTCCAAGTTGTGAAGAAGAGAATCATAAGATTTAAAAGACAATTAGCAACTTGAAGGAACAATTAGAATATTATGAGAAATTAAAAGAAAAATTGGATCACACAAATAAAGAGATAATGTTGACAATGGAAAAGTTGGAAAAAATTGGAAGAAGCACTGAAAAGATAGATGAAATCCTTTGGAATCAGAGATAAGATACCGATAAGACAGAACTTGGATATGATAATAGTTCAAAGATGGAAAATACAGATAAAGAGGACAATAAATATGAAGGAAATTCTAGAAGCTATGCAAATTCCTTAAGAAGTGGAATCAACAATCAAGAAGAATTTGAAGAACAACAAGAACATAACACCTTCAGCTAGAACAAAAGATCAGAATTCAAGAGGCGTGAAACACCAAGAAGATCGTATGAGAATATTTTTCTTGGTCATTGTTATACTTCCAAAAACTTTGTACAAAAATAAATTCACTACAAAATCAATGCAAGAAAAAACTATGTGAGAAACATAAATGATTATGGATATCTAAGGAACAATCATGTAAGCAATAGATTTGGAAATGCTTATGGATATGTCAATAGAAATTACAATCCATTTGATCCACTGATGGATCAAAATATCATATGCTACAAATGCAATAATATTTGTCACAAAGAACGATATTGCACATATATGAAAGAAGATGCTCCTATCATAAAACCAACTACAATATGGAAAAGGAAAGAGAATCCAAGCCAAGAAAAATGTCGAATAGCACGGATTGTTGAAGATAAAAAAGATGAGTGGTATATAGACAGTGGGTGCTCAACACACATGATTTGGGACCAAAACAAATTCATCAACTTAAATAAAAGGGGTGGCAATGTTGCATTTGGAGATGACTACTCTGTCAGAATACCGGGAAAAGGTGTAGTAAATATTGGAATGAAAATGTAAAAGAGGAAAATGTCCTACAAATTGAAGATATGAAGCATAATATCCTCAGTATCAGTAAAATATGTGATCAATGATACACTCTCAAGTTTGATTCTCGAAAATGTAAAATTAGAGAAAAGGACTCAGGAAAATTGGTTGCAACAATGACAAGAAGACAAAATAACATATACATCCTAGACAAAGAGAAGAGAAAGAAAATTTAAGTCACACGGAAAATATCCAAGAACCATAACAATGAAAGAAAGGAAAAGAAGACAGAAAAGAAAGATGAAGTACTATTGAGTGCCACATGTTCAGGGGGAGAAGCCCCAAGGAAAAGAGTCACCCTTTGCCATTGATGTCAAATGGGGAGAGAAAAATCAAGATAATGTCAACAAGGGTAAAGCAGAATGACAGGGGGAGCATGAGTGTTGCCATCAATGACAAGGGGGAGATTGTTGGAAAATTGGTTGTCATTGATGTCAACCCTAGAAGAAGTTTAGAATCCCTACAGATTGGTAGAAGAAAAATAGCATGAAGGACATTGCAAATATATGTATCACCCCCATGGATTGATAGCCTTCATTGATCCATTTCCAATGATAGGTGGCATGCCACATGGCTCCTCATTGTTGAGGAGATATGGCTTCTTAAAAATTACAATGTGATTTGAAAATAAGAAATTACATGTCGCCCCTAAAGTCAATTAAAGAAAAGTGTTGCAAAATAATAAATGATAGGTAAACTCTGAAGATAGAAAAGGAAGTGATTGAAAAGGTCTAAATATACATGGAAGACCCTCTCATTTGAATCATCCAATCAAGTGAGTTCTAAGTAAAATTCCAGTAGCGGAGTTGTACGGAGGAAGTTTTGCTCGGATCTGCAGGAGAAAGGAAGGTCGAAGGTGGAGGTGCAAGGGGTCTCTTAAAATCCCTAATTAAGTGGGTCCTCGTTGGTTTCACATAGAGTGTCCCGCAAGTCACTCGCAGGCTTCCCTAGCCTCGTCACATGAGGCCCTGCCAGTTGTCCTGTTTTTTTCACATGGGGATATTTGATATTGGATTTTTCGGTACATGATATGAAGCCCATTCTTGGTGATCACAACACAAGTTCTATGTAATTCTTGTATTATGTTTGATGATGATATTGTNGTGGAAGGAAATGGCAAGGAATGGGGGTCGTAGCCTTCTTCCAGTGGGTGCTGAAGAATATAGGGAGTTGGAGCTTCCTTTAGGTTGTAGCCTATAAATTAGGGGGTTGGATCCTCCTTCCAATTGGAGCTGGAGAACTTGGAATATGTAGCTTCCTTTGAATGAAATTTTTTATTACATAAGAAAACATTCAGTGGAATTTCACTTATATTTATTTTCCATTGTGTATCTCTTCTTCTGCTCTTTATTGGATATATTATTTGATTGGAAAGTAAAGTTATAAAATTGATAAATTATACTTGATACTTATTCACCCCCCCTCTCAGTATCAACAATTCCATCAGAGTGTCCCTAAAATAAAGGACATTCATCAATATATTGTGCACAAAAGAAAAATTTGGCTTAGGCCTCGACGATGTCATGCTGACATTGTTTTGGACATGTGGTAACTTAGAATTGGTCCATGGTGGCATTGATGTGGATGATAGGTGTGGCACGTGTCACCCAATTTTGGAGTTTTGACCTGTATATCCAATAGGATTCATGTGTCCACATGGAAATCATTGATTGGCCTTGGAAATGTTGCACTAGTACACTAAAACTTCACCTGGCTAAACAAATTTGAAGCTTGAGAATGAATATGGACTGTTCATCAGTCTCACTTTACATGGGTCCATGATATCATCAGATTCATCCATCGGAGTGAGTTCGGTCGAAGTTATATGTTGAAGTTGGATGAGGAGACTCCAACAAAAGGACTTCTGAAATAAATTTGGACAGTTGATCTATTAAGGGGGTTGTGATGAGTCATGAGTTATCCATCAGTGAGCACCTTTCAGAGTGGTTGAGGGTTAAGGAATCCGATGAGGAATTCCAAGATCATACAGGAGTCATCGATCTTGCGTGCGAATAATCCAGGTCATTGATCTTTGTTTATTGAGCGCACAATTATTAATAAAAAACTAAAATAAATTAAAACCAAATTAAAATATTTAAACAAGGATTTTATCTTTATTTTATTAAAAATAATTTTTTGAAATTATATTATCTTTAAAGTTTTATTCATTATCTCTAAAATCCATCATCTAATCTTAAAAATTTATTAATTTTTTTAGATTTGATCAAAACATTTAAACTATGTTACAACATCTTGCTCCATCTGGGGATTGTGTCTCCCTGTGAGGGACAAAAGAATATGTAAAACATATGCATTTTATTGGGTAATGGAGTCATTATTCTCAGAGGTGTTATCATACAATTTGTACTTTGATATAAGGGAAAAGGAAAATGAAGACAAACAGACGTAACAAGAGACTATCCTATCACTGTCACCTCAATAGGAAGTCTCTTTCTATTTAGGGTGGTAGGCCCAGGGGAGACGTCCTTGGTGACCTGGGGTTTTGAGAAGGAAAATGATAAAGGCTAAGTAAAAGTTTCCCTCTCACAAGTCACCATCGATCAGAAAGTCCGTCTAAACAACCAATAAAGAGATAATAATACCAGAAGTGTACCTACCCAGAACAAAGCAACATAAAACTATATTTGCAAGGGCACTTGCTGGTTAGTACTTCATATAATCAGAGACTTTCTTGATAAAAGAAATTGACTAATATATCATTGAAGTAAATAAATATGTATAGCAATGATAATCATAAGACAACACTTCACAATAAATTCTTTATAAAAGCTTCAGAATGAGCAAGGATGATTAATCATCAATATCATAACAACAACATTCATCAGAAGAAAATAAGGCTATGTGTTAGTCAATATTTTCAATTGATTTAAATGCTACAAAGTATGATTATAACTCAAGTGAATAATAGCAGCAATAATGTTAGTAGGTCAATCTAAACTAGGGTTAGAAGGTGTTAGTCGTTCAAACATTTGGATGTTTGAGAGTTGTGATCAAAACACTTAGGGGAAAGAGATCTTAGATCAATGTCTTCTTAGGGAAAATGGAGTCAATAAGTGGCTACAAGAATTGAAGGAACAAGATGATAGTAATAAAGACAAAGACAAGATAAATTTGATGGACAAAGTGTTGGTAAGCCAAGGCCTCAACCAGCAAACCCTACAGGAAAACGACAATTAAGGTGTAGGTAACCCTAGGCCTTAATAGGTCTTCCTCCCTCTTTATCTCAATGATGAAATAAAGTCGTCTATATGAAGTGACAAGTACTAGGGTATTGCAAAGGCAAGGCCCTAGTAATGGATTCAAGAAAAATGGATCCTTGGCCTAATCTAGTAGATAGATAGCAATTGGAACAAGGACTATAACAAGTGCTTGATCTCTAGGGTTTAATCCAACAATTTCATTAACAAAATGAAAATTAAAACACTATAACCATTCAAGTAAGAGAAGAATTACAGAAATTTACTCACAGTCACCATGTATCATCAATGCAAACCCCTAGTTGTAGACTTTCCATCAAGAAAAATGACAATTACACCATAAAAATCCTTCCTTCAACAAGTGTGCACTAGTATTTCAGCCAAAAACCCTAAAGGAGGGTGCAAATTTCAGACCTCACACAAGTGTGAGTGAAAGATGATGAGAAAAAGAGAGTTTTTTCTCTCTACTTATACCATACAAATGACCTTAATTTTACTTTTAGGTCCCGAAAGGCCGACATGGACAAATTTACATCAAAATATTGTTTTACACTAAATGTCATAAATAAAACCCTAATAAAGCATAAATGATGATGCCATGCCCCTTTAGGGTGACATTAGGCCCCTTTAGGGCAACGTTGGCCTCCTAGAGCAAAACATTAGGCCTCCTTGGGCCTCCAGAACCTTCCACATGTGCCACTTGGCACATAAATGCCTCCCAAAACCTCCATAAGTGTTGGATGATGTCATAGGTGTCCTAGTTTATGTCATGGGCCTTCCAAGGCCTACATACTGGTGGAAAGGGCACAACCCCCTTGGGTATGGGTCTTCCAAGCTACCTCTAGTGGAATGTCCTCCCCTTCTCCTATGCAATCCTCTGTTATGTCTTTGCCCCCTATTGGGGTCTCAACATCCATCTGGTGGGTTTTCAGCCCCATGGAGGTCTGAGATAATCATCTCCCCATGTGTACCTATCCATCTGGGTACCTTCTATCGAGTATGGTCCTGCAACATCAACAGATATTCCCTCCATGGGCTCATAAGTCACAGGGATCATAGCAATGTCAATCACATCTAATCATCAAGTTATTAAACATGTGCATAAAACCCATTTTACCCAGACAAGTGCTCAAAGACATTATACTAATCTAAAAGCCAAGTTTGTAGGAAACACTAGGACATCCTATTGGGCTAATATTCACTAGATGTGGGATGTTTCCAGGATAGATCAAATCTAAGCCGTGTGAGTGGATGAAGTGGCTAAGGGATGTCTAGGCAAGGGGTGTAGTGATAGCAGAGAAATGCATGGCTTACCTATGGGTGCCTCTGTAAAGGGTGAGTTGGACCTGTCATGGATGCAAATGTTTCCAAGCCCATTCATGCCTTTTGTCTTTATTTTATTTCTTTTTCTTTAAGAATATAGTTAGGGGACACTGCCCTGGCATGGTGACCAGTGGTGGCAATGTTACCCACAATCATTTCATGGATATGAAAAGGTTGGCTCGTGATGAGACCCCATTTCTCTTGTATATGCCACCAAGAGCCACTACCTTGGCGTGGTGACCAGTTGTTGGTAGTGTCATACTACTACATGCCCATGGACCTAATAGGATGGCTCGTGATGAGACCCCCTATCCTCCAACTAGGTATTGTTTTATTATTTTTATGAGTCCCTCTGTGTCTTACTGACAAGTTTTTTACTACTTTCTCAGGGATCCTTGGGCGAAGCATCTCGAGGTTTCATTCTTTTGATTTTATATTTTTCCAACTTCTTTTACCCTCTGGGCCTTTATCCCCTTCTTCCCACAAGGTAAGGTACAACCCTTAAATATTTGGCCAACCCAATGCCCAGAATAGTGTAATAGGATGGATGAGCGGGAGAAAGATGGAACGTGGTAAGTATGGTGGGAACAGATGATGACTTCTCATGAATCCCCCCAGTGGAAACTCAAAACCTATGGGTACCATCTTACTAGGGAATCCTATCATTCCCCCCATATATGGTCAAGTGGATAGGTATAAGATCCAAGCATCTGCTAGAAACAAAAAGAATTGAATGCACATATTCAAAGGTTTTTAGGATCAAAGTGACACATACCATGATACACAGACTCATTACCTCATGGAGAAAGATCCATTTATGCTATAGGACCAGGATGAGGTGTTGAATGTTGTTGCTGCTGACAAAATGGAGGCGCTGAAGAATGAAATTATGGGCTCTCCAGGGCCATTCTCAAGTCGATCTGGCTCTCGGTACTCCATGTATAGGACCTGTGGGCCTTGAGACATAATCTCCTTAGTTATCCCTAAACTGGGGGATAACATCTGGTTCCAAATCGGGAAAATGTGCTCACTGTAGAGTGCATGAGAACCTCAACATCTATTGGCATAACCTGTAACCTGCTTTATCTCAACATAAATTTGTTAGCAATCATTTGGGGTGGTGATATCACCCCTGTCTCACATATCATAAAAACAAAAACAAGCATATGTACAAATGTGAATGCAAACTATTCTAGCATGAAATGCAAATGGTATGTAAAATGAATGAAAATGCCTACTTACCTGTACTTACCTGTCGAATAAATGCTAGGTGTAGTCAAATGACCAGTGAAGCCATCCTAGCAATGTCTCACAATGCCTGCCTCTGTGCTTCATCCTAAACCAAAACAGTGATAAGTTAAGCACAAAAATAACATGGGTTAGAGAATGTATCATATCATCGAAAACCATAAAGTCTAACTCATGGAGGCAGGTGGGAGGGACAAAATCATGCCAAGTCATTATCTGAGCAAAGTGCTCAATCCACTTCAAGAAGGGATCATGAAAAGTCAAAGGTTCAGAAAACTGACTCAAAAGATCTGAAAGATGTCTACCTAGGACATCCTCATAATCTGAAACCTAGGAAAGGATTGACAAGGATATGGAAGATGACTGAAAAACTATTAAGGGAAGGTTGAAAGGTTGAGATGAAATACTTTCTCTCGAGGTTTTCAACCTCCCCTTGAACTCTAGGGTTTTCCTCAGAGGAAACTTAATACAAAAGACACACTCACCAACTACACCTTTAGAGACACAACAAAATAAAGTAACCAAAGGTGGCTGGAGAAAGTTTTCATAAGGATCCTTCTTTGGGAAAATGATGTCCTTAGTCCTATCAGAATCTTAGCACAACTGTAGTTGATAATATTCCTCATGGAAAACATCCAAGTGCTCAGAGGAGTATTCAACAAAATCCTCAAGGTATGACCAAAAAAATCAAGAAAATATGGGACTAGATCAACCTTGGGAATTTGGAAAGTATCGGTAATTATATCATCTCCTTGTTGCCATTGGTCAAAATCAAGATTAACTTGTTGTGATAACTGTAAAGGAAGCACTTGGAAATGACTCTCAATGTCATAAATGGGGTCCATACCGTAACCAACTACATCCCACTTACGTCTTCCAACATGTATGAACTTATCAATATCAACTATGTCACTATCTGTATCATAACATGAAGGACTCAAAACATTCAAGACCTCATCTATCTCCTCCTCATTTCCCAAATCATAAAGTATAAAATCATCAAAGTTTTGGAGAGGAGGGTAACTTACTATGTATGTTTCTTCTTGTGCAGGAGATTTGAGGACTTGGGTGTCTTCAACATGCATCATTATTTCATCCTCATGAGTTACCCCTTCATCTTCAATTGTACAACAATAAAGATCTGATTTGTCTGAAGATTCCATTTCTTCTTCCTTCTCTGAATCATAAAACAAGGCATTGTCAAGATCCTAAAAAGGAAAGTGACTAACCTCGTTATATTCTTCTTGTGCAGGTGGAAAAGGCTCGTGAATGGCTTCATCAGAGAGAGGAGGGTATTTCGATACTTCATCGTCTTGTTCGGGTTCTAGCTCCTCAACTGTGTCTTTAGCGATCCTTTTCTCTTCCCTGTGGGGTTGGAAGGCCTCATCAAGATCTTCTCCCTTAGCACTTTGTTGTTTGATGGTTTGTTCCCCTTCTTCTTGGAAATCAATTGTAAAGGTTTCAAGGGAAACTAAACTTTCCACACTAAGAGTGCTCGAGGTAAAGAGGTGTCTCACCTCGGATAAGGAGATATTTTGCTCGATTCTTGCAGCATTGCATTGGTCGGTAAAGAGGTGTCTCACCACTCATTAGAATTTCCATAAAGAGTGGTATCGAGGAGTTTCATCACCAAATATTCAGCATTGTCACTAATAGGGTGGAAAATAAAGAAATCCCAGAAGTCACTCATGTGATAATCAACTCTCTCCCTATCACCACTAGTGAATCTAGAGAACAATTTTTTGAATTTAAGGGGAATTTGTTGAGGGTATCCTAGGATTTTACTCATGTATAGGGGTTTGAAATTTCTCGGGTCCCATTGAGAAGTCATGGTTGGCCTCTTCATTAGTGGAATTGCTAGATAATTTTCTTGAAATTATCAAATAAATAAGGGAATCATCCTTAGTCGAGTCACCAGGTAAGATTGTAACATAAGTATTCTTGAGGAAAGGCTTACCGAAAAAAGTGTTGTCTTTGAGGATAATTGACTCAGTGTTCCCCGACAACGGCGCCAAAATTTTATCACACAATTTGTACTTTGATACAAGGGAAAAGGAAAATGAAGACAAATTGATGTAACGGGAGACTATCCTATCACTGTCACCTCAATAGGAAGTCTCTTTCAATTTAGGGTGGTAGGCCCAAGGGAGAATTCCCCGGTGACCTGAGGTTTTGAGAAGGCAAAGGATAAAGGCTAAGTAATATTTTACCTCTAACAAGTCACCACTGATCATAAAGTGGTAGGCCCAGGAGAGAATTCCCCGGTGACCTGAGGTTTTGAGAAGGCAAAGGATAAAGGCTAAGTAATATTTTACCTCTAACAAGTCACCACTGATCATAAAGTTTGTCTAAATAGCCAATAAAGAGATAATAATACCATAAGTGTACCTTCCCAGAACAAAGCAACATAAAAATATATTTGCAAGGGCACTTGCTGGTTAGTAATTCAAATAATCAGATATTTTCTTGATAAAAGCAATTGACTAATATATTGATGAAGTAAATAAGTATGTATAGCAGTGATAATCATAAGAAAACACTTCACAATAAATTCTTTATAAAATCTTCAGAATTAGCAAGAATGATTAATCATCAATATCATAACAACAACATTCATCAAAAGCAAATAAGGTTATGCTTTAGTCAATATTTTCAATTGCTTTAAATGCTACAAAGTATGACTATAAATCAAGTGAATAATAACATCAATAAGGTTAGTAGGTCAATCTAAACTAGGATTAGAAGGTGTTAGTTGTTCAAAGATTTGGATGTTTGAGAGTTGTGATCAAAACATTCAGGGAAAAGAGATCTTAGATCAGTGTCTTCTTAGGGAAAATGGATTCAATAAGTGGCTACAAGAATTGAAGGAACAAGATGATAGTAATAAAGCCAAAGACAAGAGAAAATTGATGGATGGAGTGTTGGTAAGCCAAGGCCTCAACCACCAAACCCTATGGGAAAACGGCTATTAAGGTTTGGGTAACCCTAGGCCTTACTAGGTATTCCTCCCTCTTTAGCTCAATGATGAAATAAAATTGGCTAGATGAAGTGACAAGTACTAGGGTGTTGCAAAGGAAAGTCTCTAGTAATGGCTTCAAGAAAAACGACTCCTTGGCATAATCTAGTAGGTAGATAGCAATTGGAACAAGGACTATAACAAGTGCTTGATATCTAGGGTTTAATCCAAAAATTTCATTAACAAAATGAAAAGTAAAACACTATAACCATTCAAGTAAGAGAATAATTACAGAAATTTACTCACATTCACCATGTATCATCAATGCAAAACCCTAGTTGTAGACTTTCCACCAAGAAAAATGCCAATTACACCATAAAAATCCTTCCTTCAACATGTGCACTAGTATTTCAGCCAAAAACCCTAAAGGAGGGTGAAAATTTCAGACCTCACACAAGTGTGAGTGAAAGAAGATGAGAAAAAGAGAGTTTTAGCTCTCTACTTATACCATACAAAAAAACTTAATTTTACTTTTAGGTCACAAAAGGTCGACATGTCCAAATTTACATCAAAATGTTGTTTTACACTAAATGTCATAATTAAAACCCTAATCAAGCATAAATGATGATGTCATGCCCCTTTAGGGTGACGTTAGGCCCCTTCAGGGAAACGTTGGCCTCCTTGGGCCTATGGAACCTGCCACACGTGCCACTTGGCACATAACTGCCTCCCAAAACCTCCATAAGTGTTGGATGACATCATAGGTGTCCTGAGTGATGTCATGGGACTTCCAAGGCCTACGTCCTCATGGAAAGGGCACAACCCCCCTGGGTATGGGTCTGCCAAGACGCCTCTGGTGGAACATCCTCCCCTTTTCCTGTGCAATACTATGATCTATCTATGCCCCCTGATGGGGTCTTAGCATCCATCTGGTGGGCTTTTAGCCCCATGGAGGTCTGAACTAATCATCTCCCCATGTGTACCTATCCATTTGGGTACCTGCCATCGGGTATGGTCCTACAACATCAACAGATACTCCCTCCATGGGCTCATAAGTCACAGGGATCATAGCAATGTCAATCACATCTAATCATCAAGTTATTAAACATGTGCATAAAACCCATTTTACTCTGACAAGTGCTCAAAGACCTTATACTAATCTACAAGCCAACTTTGGAGGAAATGCTAGGATGTCCTATTGGGCTAATGCTCACTAGATGTGGGATGTTTCCGAGAGAGATCAAATCTAAGACATGTGAGTGGATGAATGGATAAGGGATGTCTGGGCAAGGGGTGCAGTGATAGCAGGGAAATGCATGGATTACCTGTGGGTGCCTCTAT
>JASDQU010437461.1:53605-64367 GCA_032191745.1 Picea mariana | reverse complement strand
TTGTCGGGGATAGATTTGAAATACTTATCTTCCCTAGGAGTACGACATTGAAAGATCTGATTTCTGATGGTGAATAGAATTAGACACATGTAGGCTCTTTAATTAATATTCACCTGACGACTCCATGTTTTGAAGAACCTACTGAATTTACCGGTGTCTTCTCTCTTTCAAACCTGGCTTTCAAAAGGAAGAATACAAGGCAAAATCCTAATCAAAATAAGATCACACCTGTATCAAATCCAGAATAGTTGCCCTGATCCAAAAGTGCACAACATAGATTTTCTTCTTCTTCTTCAGGTAATATTTTTCAACCTAAAGGAACTCAATCAAAAGTTAATTCTCATGAAGCAAATAATAGTAATTCTGAATCTAAATAGATATTTTCTGAATAAAAATCTAGTTCATCTGAAATTCAAATTAAATTTCCTAAAGTAATAGCTAGTTCTTTTGAATCAAAAGATAGTGATTTAGGAACTAGTACTTCTAATCTTGGAGATTTTGACTTGAAAGTTACCATTACTTATTCACTAGTTTATACTTCAGATATGAAGCTTAAGTGCTCCGAATTTATTAATGAATATAAACCTATTCTTGTAAAACCTGAAAGCACATAATTTGAAACAAACATTGATTTATTTAAGTTAAAGGTCATTTTTTCAGAGCATAGGGTTACCATTCCTGAATTTTTTGAAGATCAACTTCACATAACTACTCGATCAAAAGCTTCTCTTTATTCATAGTTTCCAACTATGATATCTCCTGTCTTTTCTCCAAGTAAGGTTAAAGAGGAATCTACAATAATGATGATGAGCCTCTTTCTCCCTTCAGTTATTTTATTATTTCCCCAGAACTCATTTACAGACCCTCATCAATACCTTATTATTCCCCTGAACATATATCATCATTTTCTCTTTTCTTTCCTTCAGGTACTCAAACTTTAGGGTAAGAAGCTTTCAAAACTTTCTATAATCCTTCTTTCAATCATCAAAATATTCTTCTAGATATAATGGCTGGGAAAATCCCACAACAAGAACAAGAACAACAACCTCCTCCACTTCCACCAAGGGTATTTAATAAGGCTGCAACTAGATATGCTCCCATTGTTTTGCCTATGAATCTTAATGATCTCCCTGACAATTATTTAAAAATGCTTCCTAAATTCAGTAGTGAGAACTTCAGTCTTGAACATAAGGATGTATACATGATACTTCAGTAGTGAGATCTTACGAATTTAGCCTTTTTTAATGAATTTGTTGATAACTTCAGTCTTGAACATAAGGATGTATACATGATACATTTTGTTCAAAACTTTGAGGGGAGGGGGGGGGTGAGAACTTGGCTCAAAGGGCTCCTACCAAATTCTTTAAATTGTTGGGATGATCTAGAGATTGCTTTTCTTAGGAAATGGGGTGAGAACAAAGATCATATTTACTATCTAACTAAATTTGGAGCTCTGAAACAAAATAATAATGAATTAGTCTATGATTTCATTAAAATATTTAATAATATTTATAGTAAAATTCCATCTGATGTTAGCCTTCATAACCAACTTCAAAGGTTACCTTTGCAGGAGCTTTTGACCCAKATTTTGCCTTAATTTTAAGGGAAATAAGGTCTAGAACTTTATCCAATATGCAAGAGGATGCAATTGAAATTGAATCTAATATGATGGCCTATGGGAAATTTAAAGTTAAAGATAAAACGTGGATTAGAGAAACAATAAAATTTAGAGAACATGGAGGTCCATCTAGTTCAAATAAAAACACTGAAGATGAAAAGATTGAGGAAATGGCTAAATTAATAAAGGACTTATCTAATAAATTATCCAGAATGGAAGTTGATAGGATTAAATCTGAACCTAATATTAGAAACCCTAATCAATTTAGAAGGAATTTTAATCCTTAGTTTCAACAAAGACATCCTAGGAACAATGATCAACAAATTCAAGCTCCCTTGAAAGATGAAAATGTATTAGAAGGGGATGAAGATCAGGAAAATGAAAATGAAAAAGAAGCAATGAACTTAGACGGGGATGATGAGGTTAATCCCCATGTGACTCAAGAAGAGTATGAACAATCACTTAGTTTTGGTCAGTTCTTTAATGAAGAAAATATCAACAATGTTGATACACCTTCTCCTCATTATAGGTTATTTTCAAATGCAATTCAAGATGAGTTGCATAATAAATATGACCTGATACCTAGAMCAAAGAATAACAAGGTTGTTGATTCTAGTCAACCAAAGAAAATTTTGATAAAAGATAAAAGTAAAGAAGTTATTGCTCCAAAACAACAGTCTAATCAACCAACAACTAAGGTAGTAGAAAATGAACCAAAAGAACCAGAAAAATCAGTCAGTKCTTTTAATAYAGAACATGAATTATGCAAAATCAAAATTCCAGTACCATTAGTAGAATTGGCCAAGAGTCCATTGTATAAAAAACAAATTTCAAAGATCATCATTTTTTTAGATTCAAAGATTCATGTTGATATTATTAATCTTCAAGATGAGCATCCTACAATAATTTTTGGACCTAATATTGAAGATAATGGTGATTCAATAATCCCATTTTTACATTTCACTAACTGTACATGATCACCTTTTATATAATTGCATGTTAGACTCAGGTGCATCACATAATCTTATGCCTACGATAATTATGGAAAAATTGTGATCACAAATAACAAGACCTTTTCAGGATATTTATTCGTTTCACTCCAGGAAAGTGAAATGTCTTGGAATGGTTAAAGACTTGGTAGTAAACTTAGCTCAAATCCCTGTAAAAAGTATCTTAATGGATGTAGTTACGACTGATGTGCCAACAAAATATGGGATGCTTCTCTCAAGATCTCGGGGATCCAAATTAGGAGGATCATTATAGTTAGACATGAATTATGCCACAATTCCACTTTTTGGTGGGCAGTATACTAGATTATATAGGGAAACCAAACTGGCCTATACAGTTAGTGATCCCAAAAATCCCAACAATTATCCTGTGTATGTTGTTGACCAAGAGTTGGGAAGTTTTTTATTATCTGTAAATAGTGAGTTATAAAGTTGTTCAAAAATAAAACAAATTGATGATTGTGAAAGTCTTGTTAATATTGAAGAAATGATATGAAAGATGTTTTTTGATGGTGCCTCTTCATGGGAAGGATCTGGAGCTAGTATATTATTTGTATCCCCTTCAGGTGATAAACTTATTCCCTTTTCATTTAGATTACAATTTGAGACATATTCTACAAACAATGTTTGTGAATATGAAGCTTTGGCGATAGGCCTAGAAATAACTAGAAAATTGAAAGTCAAACATTTAGTGGTTTATGGAGATGTTGAATTAATAGTTAAACAAATTCTGAAAATATATCACGCTAAAAATCCAAGGATGAGAGCACATAGAAATTGTGTATGGGACCTAATTGAAAAGTTTTTTCTCTCATTCAATATGTAATACCTAGAATTCATAAGCAACAAGTAGATTCCTTGGTTGTCGCAACCAATACTTTTAGACCACCAAATGTCACAAGTTTAGAATATAAAATTAAACTAAGAAATAGACCTTCCAATCCAAATAATGTCCAACATTGGAAAGTTTTTGAGGATGATCAATAGATCAAACAATTCCTAGAAATGGCAGAAGAATTTTCTAAATTCATATAGATTAGGGAAATCAAAATGATGCAGTTTGGACACAATAGGAAAATTAGACTGATGAAGAGTTCAAAAATAAAATCATTGAACACAAAATGTTACTGTTAAAAAATAATCAAATTCCAAAAGGTTTAATATCATTAGAAAGACTTTTTTATCAGAATGACATTCCTTTAAAACCCTCTTACAACGACTATTAGATGAAGTGGAAGATTGTAATATTGGAGCTGAAAAGAATCCTAAATTTGTAAAACTATCCAAATATCTTCCCGTTGAACAAAGATAGAAATATGTTGAGTTACTAAAGGAATATAGTGGAGTTTTTTCCTAGTCATATGTAGACCTTAGAACCTATGATACCACCATTATACAACACAAAATTCCCTTGAAACCTCGTGTTAAACCTTCCAGGCAAAAACTTTGGCAGATTAACCCCATTTTACTTCCTGTCATAGAGAAAGGACTTAAAAAATTGTTGGATGCAAAAATCATTGTACCACTTAGATATTTTGTTTGGGTTGCTAATCTTGTGCTAGTAAGAAAAAAGAATGGGGAAATTATATTATGTGTAGATTTTAGGAATCTTAACAGATCATCATTGAAGGATAACTATCCACTTCCAAAAATGGACAACATTATGCAAAGAGTTGTAGGAGAAAATAAAATTTCTATGATTGATGGCTTCTCTAGTTATAATTAGATTGCAGTACAGGAGGAAGAAGGAGAGAAAACTACATTTACCACCATGGGACACCTTTTATGTATGAAAAAATGGCATTTGGTTTAATGAATGCAGGGGCCATGTGACAAAAAACCATGGATATTCCATTTGTGGGTGAAAAAGATAAGTTTGTAGTTATTTATTTGGATGATTTGACAATGTTTTTTGATTCTGATGAAGAGCATCTGAAACATCTTCGATATACTTTTGAAAAATGAAAGAAATATGGATTATCATAAAACCCCAAAAAGTCTCATTTTGCTATGCGGGAGGGAAAGTTGCTGGGCCATATTGTTTCTAAAGAAGGAATCAAAATTGATCCAATAAGAATTGAGGCAATAAACAATACAAATTTACCTAGAAACAAAAAAGAGATTCAATTATTTTTACATACACTCAATTTTTTGAGGAGATTCATACCTAACTTTGCAGAGATTGTTAAGCTCTTAAAATATATGTTGAAAAAAGACAACAAGGTTAAATGATCAACAAAAGTAAAAGTTTCATTTCAACACATTAAGAAAGTTCTAGGAGAAGCACTGGTATTGGTAAGTCCCAATTATTCAAAAGAATTTCTTATATTCTCCTTTGCTTCTGAAAATACTATAATTGTTTTTTTTTAACAGAAAAATGATAAAGGTTTTGAACAACCAATTGATTTCTTCATTAAAATCCCTAGGGATTCAAAATTAAAATATAATATTATGGAAAAACAAGCTTATGCAATGGTAAAAGCATTAAAATAATTTAGGACTTGTATCCTACACTCTAAAATTATTGCATATGTACCTAGTACCGTAGTTAAAGAAATTATGAGTCAGCCTAATAGTGATGGAAGGAGGGGTAAATGGTTGGATAAAATACAAGAGTATGACTTTGAAATCAAACCTACCAATAAAATTAAAAGTCAGGGTCTAGCAAAGTTGTTGATTGAATCTAATTGTAAATCCATAGGAATCAATCTTATCGCTTCAACTTATGAAAGTCCTTCAATAGAAGTAGAATAAACCGATGAGCAAAAATCTGTGAAGAAGATAAATGAAAGTTTTTCATGTTCTCCTTGGTACAAATATATTATTACATACCCACAAACACTTCAATGTATGTCTAATATGACTCCAACAAAAGATAGATCACTTCAATTACAAGCCATCAAATATTGCATAATAAGTGAAAAGATTTACTGGAAAGAGCCATTAAGTTTTCTGCTAAATTGCCTTGTTGAGTCTGAAACTGAAAATGTAATTGATGAATTTCACAAAGGAATATGTGGTGTACACCATGCATGGAGGGATACAACATACAAAATCATAAGAGCAGGATATTATTGGCCTAAATTATTTTCAGATGTAAATGCAAAAGTTAGGTCCTGTAGAGAATGTCAATTTTTTGCAGGGAAAAAGTACTTACCCTCCTTACCGCTAGTATCAGTTAAGGTTGAAGCTCCTTTTCAACAGTGGGGTTTAGATTTCATAGGAGAAATTCATCCTTCTTCTAGTGATCAACATAAGTGGATTGTAACTGCCACTAACTATTTTTCTAAATGGTTGGAAGCAATTCCAACTAGAAATGCAACTTATGCAGTGGTAATTAACTTCCTTGAAGAAAATATCCTATCTAGATTTGGTTGTCCATGAAAAATTATCACATAAAATGCACAAGATTTTAAATCTATAGCCATGATTAATTTCTGTCAAAAATATTATATAATACTAGGCCATTCAACAACCTATTATCCTCAGGGAAATGGATTGGAAGAATTTTCAAATAAGAGTTTAATGAGAATTATCAAAAAAAAATTGACTGACAACAAGAAATCTTGGCATACTCAATTAAAATATGCTCTCGAGGTAAACATAATCAATATAAAAAAGTCAATAGGAATTTCTCCTTTTCAATTGATTTATGACATGGATTCTACTTTACCTATTAACTTTGATTTTCATGTTATGAACACATTTTAGGAAATTGATGAAGAGCCTAAGGATAAAACCAAAAGAATAGATCAATTGATTGAAGTACAACAAACCAGAGAACAGGTGAATGAAAAGTTTCAATAATATCAGGACAACGTGAAAGCCATTTTTGATGAAAAGGTTAAAGAAAAAAAATTTCCTTCTTGGAGATTTAGTATTGAGATGGGACACTAGAAGGAAGGATACTGGAAAACATGGAAAGTTTGATCACTTGTGGTATGGAACTTTCGAGATTGTAGCTATAGAAGGGAAAATTTATTCTCTCTTCAAAATTTGGAGGGAGAAATTTTGGAAGCCCCTGTCAACAGGCGTTATTTAAAACATTTTATTCAATAGATAGTTTTACTCATTTTTCTCAATGTAGATATTAGTTTGGTTTTGATTGACATCGACATTTAATTTTATATTCAATAGCTAGTGGGTCAAAAACTCATTTTACAAATTACAACCCAATTATGGCTAATTAAGTGCTATTTATTTTCCTTGTTAATAAATTTATTTAAATTGATAGCAATTTTCAGTTGAAGAATATAATTCAGTTTTGTTTGTGATTAATTAGAAGTTGTTTTGAATCATAGGAACATAATTAGTTTCTGTTTGTTTGTTTAGAATACATTAAGTTAAACCTTTCTATTTTACTCAAATCTTTATAGAAATGATAGATCTAGTCAATACAATTTAAAACTTAGACATGATGTTTTTACAAGATTGGTGAATTTTTTTATTCATTTCTTTATTTCAATTGAAAAAGTATATTTAGGGTAATCTTTTGAAAAATAATCTTTGATATTAGACTATAGCTGATTAGTTTCCTCAAGGTTAAACCTTAATCATATAAATTATCACATTTAGATTCTACCTATTAGAAAATGTATAGTTAGAATTGAGGAAAAAATAATCTTCGAGTATACCCATATGTGTAGACAATCCTACTTTATTTTTTTATTATCAAAAGCACATATCATCCCTTGTGTTATTTAACACATTGATTGCCCCCACTTCAAAGCAATAACGTCAAATTTTAAAGATAAATGGTGAAAGGAAATTCAGTAGCGATTGCCCCCATCTTGTCCAAAAAGATATAATGAAATGAAATTGAGTAATGATTGCCCTCATCTCAAATTAGTGAAATTATAAACATGAAGTGGTGAAAGGAAATTCAATTTGGGGTATGCAGATAACTTCACCAGGGCTATGGACGTTGGCTGGCAGTGAAGCAACAACTATGATATCTTTAAAGGATGTTTCTACATATCTTTATTATTACTGTGTTATTAATTATTTTTCAGTTATTTTTGTATCCTAATATGATTAGGTTTATCTAAAAAAATTTTAAATAATTTTAAAGCCTTGAGTTAAGAAAAAATCAATTAGAAATCTAGTATGTTAGCTAAATTTAGATTGATTACTTTAGATAGTTTTTGAGTAAATTTAAATAAGGAAATTCTTTATTAACCTTTCTTGAAATATTTAATCAAGCATGTATCAATTTTTCATATTGAGAACTTTATCACTTCTTATATAAGATTTATAATAAGGAAAGGATTTAGTTTTATGTGTCTTTGAATATATGTTTAGTTTTGTATTTTCCTCTTGTTATCCCCCAATTTAGGGATAACTAAGGATATTATGTCTCGAGGTCCACATGTCCTAGACATGGAGTATCGAGAGCTAGATCGACTTGAGCATGGCCCTGGAGAGCCCATATTTTCATTCTTCAGCGCCTCCACTTTGTCAGCAACAACATCATCAATCACCTTGGCCTGGTCCTGTAGCAGAAATGGATCTTGCTCCATGAGGTAATGAGTTTGGGTATCATAGTATGTGTCACTCCGATCCTCAAAACCTTTGATTATGTGCATTCAATTCTTTTCATTTCTAACGGGTGCTTGGATCTTATACCTATCCACTTGACCATATCTCGAGGGAATGATAGGATGCCCTAGTAAGCTAGTACCCATAGGTTTTGAGTTCCCATTGGGGGAATTCATGAGAAGCCATCGTTTGCTCCCACCATACTGACCACATTCCATCTTTCTCCCACTCATCCATCCCATAGACTGGTCTGGTCATTGGGTTGGCCAAATATTTAAGGGTTGTAACTTACCTTGTGGGAAAAAGGGGCTCAAGGACAGAGGGTAAAAGTAGCTAGAAAAAGATAGAAGCCAAAGAATGAAACCTTGAGATGCTTCACCCAGGGATCCCCGAAAAAGTAGTAAAAATATTCTAAGTAAGAAATATAGGGACTCATAAAAATAATAAAACAAGACCTAGTTGGAGGATAGGGGGTCTCATCACGAGCCAGCCTACTAGGTCCTTGGGAATGTAGCGGTATGAGACTACCAACAACTGGTCACCACGCTAGGGTAGCGGATCTTCGTGGCATTGCCAAGAGAAAGGGGGTATCATCACGAGCCAACCTTCTCATCTATGTGAAATGATTGTGGGTAACATTTCCACCAGTTGGTCACCATGCCACGACAATGTCCCCTAACTAGCTTCTTAAAGAAAAATAAATAAAATAAAGACAAAAGGCATTAATGGGCGTGCAAACATTTGCATCCATGATAGGTCCATCTCACCATCTACAGAGGCACCCACAAGTAAGCCATGCATTTCCCTGCTATCACTGCACCCCTTTCCCAGACATCCCTTAGCCATTCATCCACTCACATGGATTAGATTGGATCTCTCTTGGAAACATCCCACATCTAGTGAGAATTAGCCCAATAGGACGTCCTAGCATTTCCTCCAAACTTGGCTTGTAGATTAGTATAATGTCTTTGATCACTTGTCTGACTAAAAGGGGTTTTATCCACATGTTTGATAACTTGATGATTAGATGTGATTGGAATTGCTATGATCCATGTGACTTATGAGCCCATGGAGGGCGTATCTGTTGATGTTGCAGGACCATACCCAATGGCAGGTACCCAGATGGACAGGTACACATGGGGAGATGATTAGTTCAGACCTCCATGGGGCTGAAATACCACTAGATGGATGTTGAGACCCTGGCAGGGGGCAGAGATAGATCAAAGGATTACATAGGAGAAGGGGAGGACATTCCACCAGAGGCAGCTTGGAAAACCCATACCCAAGGGGGTTGTGCCCTTTCCACGAGGATGTAGGCCTTGGAAGACCCATGACGTCACCATGGAAACCTATGACATCATCCAACACTTATGGAGGTTTTGGGAGGCAGTTATGTGCCAAGTGGCAGGTTCCAGAGGCCCAAGGAGGCATAACGTTTTTCTCCAGGAGGCCAACGTTTCCATAAAGGGGCCTAGCGTCACCCTAAAGGGGCATGATGCCATCATTTATGCTTGATTAAGGTTTTGATTATGACATTTAGTGTAAAACAATATTTTGATGTAAATTTGGCCATGCTGGCCTTTTGTGACCTAAAAGTAAAATTAAGGTCATTTGTATGGTATAATTAGAGAGCTAAAACTCTCTTTTTTTGATCATATTTCACTCACACTTGTGTGAGGTCTGAAATTTGGCCCTCCTTTAGGGTTTTTTGCTGAAATACTAGTGCGCACTTGTTAAAGGAAGGCTTTTTATGGTGTAATTGGCATTTTTCTTGGTGGAAAGTCTACAACTAGGGTTTTGCATTGATGATACATGGTGAATGTGAGTAAATTTCTGTAATTCTTCTCTTACTTGAATGGTTATAGTGTTTTACTTTTCATTTTGTTAATGAAATTGCTGGATTAAACCCTAGAGATCAAGCACTTGTTATAGTCCTTGTTCCAATTGCTATCTACCTACTAGATTATGCCAAGGAGCCATTCTTCTTGAGGCCATTACTAGGGCCTTGCCTTTGCAACACCCTAGTACTTGTCACTTCATTTAGCCGATGCTATTTCATCATTGAGATAAAGAGGGAGGAAGACCTATTAAAGCCTAGGGTTACCTACACCTTAATAGCCGTTTTCCCCTAGGGTTTGATGGTTGAGGCCTTGGCTTACCAACACTTCATCCATCAAATTTCTCTTGTCTTTGGCTTTATAACTATCATCTTGTTCGTTCAATTCTTGCAACCACTTATTGACTCCATTTTCCCTAAGAAGACACTGATCTAAGATCTCTTTCCCCTGAGTGTTTTGATCACAACTCTGAAACATCCAAATATTTGAACAACTAACACCTTCTAACCCTAGTTTAGATTGACCTACTAACCTTATTGATGCTATTATTCACTTGAGTTATAGTCATACTTTGCAACATTTAAAGCAATTGAAAATATTGACTAACACATAGCCTTATTTGCTTCTGATGAATGTTGTTGTTATGATATTGATGATTAATCATTCTTGCTCATTCTGAAGCTTTTATAAAGCATTTATTATGAAGTGTTGTCTTATGATTATCACTGATATACATATTTATTTACCTCACCAATATATTA